>CM028377.1:182719054-182759415 GCA_013146195.2 Codonopsis lanceolata
TCTTGGTTGACGGTTAGCATGTGTTCATAACCGTTGAGGCGAAAATTATAAAATTAAGCCATAAATCATATACTATACACAAATGTAAAAAAGTAATGTGACATATACATTTAACATTGTAAACCGTAGAGGTCTCTTTGTCGAGTTCTTCTTTGGACGCCCTTTCAGGCCGCACTATTTTTTTTCCTCAATGTTAGTTGGGGATGTACAACATCGAAAAACTATTTAGCATAGTGATATTGTTGCGATTCAAGTCCCGTCCATATCTCGATAATAGGTTTTTGATCAAATCGAAGGCATTCCCTTGATGTACTCATATCTTGAACTCCGCCCATAGACAACGCCTTCCAAAACACATGGATTTGATGGGGTTCATCGGGACATTTTCCCGAGACATGTGCCACATTTCGCAACTACATGGCAAACCGTAACTTGTCCTCAACAAACACCCACACCTTTTGAATCACCCTCACCGCTCCTCTCTATACATTGTGTCGAATTCCAATCGTATGCTAGCAACTCGCGGCATGAGAAGATACCTTATATCTTAATCGACGGAGAATAAACATTGAGGATGTCAAAGGATGAGCTACATTCAAATTTCAAATAGAGCCAAGATCTCATTGAACTCAGCCGATAGCATCGTGGATTTGATCGAATATATGATCGAAACCCCCAATGACGCATAACCATCTTTTTCAACTGTGCACTCTCAACTCAGAACATATTGTACGCTACAATAAATATATTGCATTCATAAACAATAAATATATTGCATTCATAAACGTATAAGTTGTACCGTTTGTCGCTTGATTACCAAATGCATGTATTGTTTGGTCAAGCACAAACAAATCTATCCTTATAGGCTCCAACCAAGTAGAATTAACATATCGAACAACCGCTGAGTATTTGCCCACGCTTCTTCCATCTCGACAATGTTCTCGTGTATTCTTCCTCGCTCTTGACTCAACTATATCCATCCACCTCTTCATAAATATTAAGATATTTTCTACTTCTCAATAGGTTCCTTACATACTTCGACATCTTTTGCTATGTGTCTCTTACACAACATATGCCGAGACGTTGGAGTAGTCTCAGTATTGCATCATGAGAGCCAATTCCCTATCAGGACAATGACATCCGTGGGCGAACATGAATAATAGCACGCAACTCCGATGTAATGCCCAACCAAATGTTTCACTTTTCTCATTCTTCAGAATGCAAATGCGACATGAAAATTCTTCCCCACTGATAACTCCAATGATTTCCAATAACGGAAATCATATTTATTAGTCTTGTATGTTAAAATCCATAAGGAGAACGCATTTTAAATAAGGCTAACATTCTTCAAATTTCTTTCTGATGAGCAAACATAACATCACCAATAAAGCTTTGTTTTTTTGGGCAAGTTTTTTGACTCGAACTGTAAAATATATCCAAGTCGACGGATCTCATCTAAAAATACTCAATTTTGATTTATTTCCCATCTTCTTCTTTTCTTATACCTACCAAAGCATTTCTACATGCTTTCAAGGAACTGTTATCGTGATTTTCCTTTTTCAATAGATTCAATATCTGCTTCACATTAGCACTATAAAGTTGATCAACCCTTTCAATCTCAGCCTTTGTCAATCCTCGGCGTATGTGCCATTTTTCTCCCATTGAAAGTGGATGGTTGCAGCATTGTTAAACTCGCTAACTTTAACTCTCCAACCATCATCTTTTATTTCCCCGCAAATACACTTCAAATTTACAAAGAAGCTTCTTCGAACCATTTTTCTTCACATCATTCAAGTCATTTTTACCATCGCATCGGTGTTTTTCCACCATTCTCACAACTCAACCAAATTTTACAGTCTTATCAAATTTACTTTTACTTCTAGACATTACAAAAGTACATATTTCAAGACACCCTGATTCTAACCCACTTTTTCGCCGCCGATCAATAAAATTTTCATCCGTCACAAAAAAATGAGATACATCCGGAAATAAATGATTCTCGTTTTCGAACCGGTAATCCTATCAACAAACAACAAAAAAATCATATTAACCGTTTAATAATGAAAAAAAAATTCCACAAAAATTCCAGCAAAATTCACTGAAAGAGCCGCTACATAGTAGCGGTTCTTTATATAAATAGTCGTTAGTCAGATGCGGTTCTAATACAAAACATCCGCTACTAAAAAACGGACCAACCAAAAAATAACCGCCTAAAAAACGGATCTAACATAAAACATCCGCTTCTAAATCGCGGTATTTTTAGCAAAACATCCGCCGTCGTAAGAGCGGTTCTTGAGTGTACATCCGCCGTGACTAGCGGATGTTTTGGAAATGTTCAATTTTTTCTCCGAATACGCAAATACAACAAAAAATCAATAAGTTTTATGCTTTAGGTCACTCACCCGAAAATAATCATCATTGTTAGCAGTTGCATCTTCGTTAGGATTATAATCATAACCCATTATGAGTTGGGTTGGATGTTTTAGAGAGATTTTGAGAGAGAGTGAGAGAAAGATGAAGGGTGTTAGTTTGAGAGAGAGTGAGAGAGAGAGAGACCAAGTGAGAGAAAGAGAGATTTTGAGAGAGAGAGACCAAGTGTGTGGGGGGGGCGGCTGAGTGGGGTGGGTGTTAGTTTAGGGAAGGAATTAAATGTAGGTAGGGTATTTATAATTTTACTTTAAATAAGTTTAGGGATGTTATAGGTGGGCTCGTATTAGTTAAATGGATAAAAAGCACAAAACAATTAAAAAATAAAAATATCCTAACCTATCTACTGTGCCACGAGGCCCACAACACACCACACACAATAGACACATAACCTAACCTATCTAAATTAATCATCCCATTTTTTTGACTTTTGTTTTTAACTCTTTTCTTCTCCACTCGTTTTCCTTTCTTTTCTAGAAGCCTTCCCATTTTCTTCTTCTTCCCTCTCCCTTCATCTCTTTCGCTCCATTGCTTCGTTCACCTCTTTCTCTTCTTCCACAGTCACACATAGGGCTGACGATTGGGTGAGTTGTGTTGGATATGCATAATGAGTCGAAATAAATCGTGGTCCGTTAAACCCCAAAATTAAACAAGTCAGAATGGCTTGGATTGAAATGGATTTGGCTGAAATGTAGAATGGGTCGACTCGTTTTGACCCACAATTTTCTGTCAAAAAACGTACATTTATATAACAAAAAGTAACGGGCCGAAATGGATAACGGATCCGACCCTTCTACCCAAAAAAATTAACGAGTCGGGTTAGATTGAGTAATTTTCAAGTCAACTTTGGTGGATTAACGAGTTTTGAGTTATAATTGTTGGACCTAGTCACACAAAATTCGTCCACACACACACACGATCTTATATCCCTTGCCCCATCTCTCTCAATTTGACGGGGCTAGTTGTAGGTGTCGATTTGACTGACTAGGACGAGAAGGCGGTGACTTTTTTGGCATGCGATTTTTTCGGTGATTTGAAGAAACTCACAACATTCGAAAGGCGCCTAGCGCCTAGACAAATATACGAATGACATGATTAATACGAATGATGTGTTTCGTACGAACGACGTGTTTATGATTTTGAAAATAAAAATATATCGATGTTTCATTCAAAACAATTAGTTTGACTTAAGAAGTCAAACTGAGACAATAGTTATCTAAAGTTGACTTTCTAATAAGGAAATAAGACTTTTTTTAATGGATGAAGTACAGTAAATGATCTAGACAAACATGAAACACCGAAGGTAAACAAAACTTTTGCTACATATTTCATTTCAAAATCATACAATTTTAGGTACATTTCCTGAGTAACTCATATACAAACTACATAGAAAATTCTTCACTTTTATTTCCTTGTGAAATGATACTATGATTGATAGTATAGTGGACTAGATTTGGAAACTTGATTGTGAAGAAAAAAGAAGGCAAAATGAATAAAAGAATACTGAAACTGAAAAAGAAAAAGAAAAAGAGGCCTTTAGCCAAAAGGGCTGCCTGTAACTGATCTAAATATGGGGCTGTTAGTCATGGTTCTATATATTGATATCCTCTTTCTGTTCAATTGTTCCTTCAACTGAACGATCTTTGCGTCGACTCTGGAAGAAAACCCGACATGGGTCGTTGTCCGGGAACTCTGTTGCTCTCTCAACCACATAGGATTGTCTGTAACGTCTTTCCTTCCGTGCTTCATTTCTTGTATCACGTGATCGTCCATGGGATAGAATGATCGTTGAATGACAATGTGAATGAAGTACGGGAGAAGTGAAACTACAACAACTAGCAACGTGACAATCCAATACACGGGTGCAGGCCCTATTGCTTCTAGAAAGACTTGGAAGTCTCGGTAAGAGTACTCGGGTGGGAGGGCTCCGTAGAATAGCAAGAAGAGGTACCAACATAGAATGCTTCCCCAAATGAAAAAATGTTGAATCCACGTAAAGTGGTTGATGATTAGAGCGATCTGACAGTTGACAGTCCAGATTACGCATGTGTACGTGATGGCGCCTACGTGTGAAATGTCGGAAACGTCCCCCTCTTTTCGGAAGGCAGCTGAAGAAAGTATGTAGATGTTGAGGATGAAGATGGTCAGAGAAGCCAGTATGCCATTCAGTATCCAGCCGATGATGCGCTTCCAACCAAAATATATATTCCTTTGCCCCTGTTGGTAAAGGGCTGGAAACTTTTGTATTGCAATTAAAAAGAATTTGTATCGTTAGAACGGTTCTCTTGTTACTTGTTATAGCAGTTGATATGTCAAATGAATAGCAGAAATATACCTGCAAGCACACATCAGAAGGAACGTCTTGCTCTAAGACACCTAACGATATGACAGGCAAGGATGTCAAGAAAACGTTGAACATGACCATATACCAATCGTTATATAGAACCTCCGCTGAGAATTTTGCATAAACTTCGTAGTAGAATAGGGTAAGGCCAAACACAATGTTCTTGTAAACAAAATAGAGAATCTGCAGCAGAAAAGAAGAAACAAATTTGATCCATAAAATGGAAAACTATAGTATTGTAGAGAGTTCTTTCATATAAACAAAGTTTCACCATTTTGGAGATTCTCTTGTAACACCAATGTCCGTGAACTATTAATAATCGCTCCAAGAAACGAAATTGAGGTAACGAGAAATCACTTGCCATAACAGCCTGCAGATGACATATCATGTATATTTCAGCATGTTTGAAATCCTAACGATGATTAGTTAAGAGGATCGGCTAAATCGCTAATTGTTAACAAAGAAAACATGGGATTACCTGCATTCCTTCCATGCCACTGATTCCAACGCCAATATCTGCTTCCTGAATCATACCAACATCATTTGCACCATCTCCGATTGCCAAGGTTATCTTTCCCGTGTATTCCTTTACCATTCGAGTGATCTGAAATTGCAGCAATCACGTATATAACTATCATGCACAGTAGCATGCGTCAATATAGTGTCTAAAGTGACAGCAAGTAGCAAAGTTGCATACCAAAGCTTTCTGTTTGGGAGAAACACGGCAGCATATAACAGAAGCACACCCAACTGCCAACTGTAAAAACTGGTCCTTCATGTCAGTCCTCAAAGCAATCTCAAGAGCTGTCCCGTCAACTACTAAAGCAAATGGAGCATCCCTGTTGCTTTCTTTTGCTGTCACTTGGTAAGAACTCTCGATTTGATTCAAAATGTCTTCTTTCATGCCCTGAAAACTAGGAAATACTGATTCATTATCCCCAACTCAATCTACTCGATCTTTACGATCTTCACTTATAAGCATTCTGCTGTGGTACTAGAAAATCCACACCTTCAATCGATTGTCAGAGTCAGCCTCTCTGCTCAAACTGATATGGAACTGTTTCATATCATGCCGAAGTAAACTGCAAGCAAATCTTCCAGATGGAAGAGAATTTAAAATAGAGTTAACTAAATTAGACTTTCCCTTATTCTCCTCTTTTTAGTATTTTTAGAATTAGAACTTAAGAAGCTGCAACAGTTTTATATCAGTCACAAGCCTCACCCGATGTTGACTGCAGTCTCCTTCTTGTCACCAGTGAGAAGCCATATCTTCAGGCCAGCTTGTGCAAGTTTATCTATGCACTCTGCCACCTGATATCGATAAAAAAGCCAATGAATGCGAGAAAGAGAGATAGATTGATAGAGAGAGAGAGAGAGAGAGAACCTACCCCATTTTGTAACTTGTCATCAACAGCTACTGCTCCTAACAAGATGAGATCCTTCTCGATAATTTCAGAGGCATTCTCTAACAACTCTTCTCTTTGAGGACCTATTGTGGCCTTTGCTTTCGAAAATGTTGAGTTCCATTGTTCATACTCGGACACTTCAACTTTTCGATATGCAAACACCATAGTTCGCAAACCATCTTCCGCATAATTTGAAAGATGCATTGTTGTAGCCTGTTGGTACGTCCTACCACTATCACCAAGCCTATCAAAGATAATGCTGCAGCCCCATCACAATAGAAATATCAGATTACAGGTCGTCTATAGATCTGAACTATGGTTTCTTCTAATTAGAGAAGCAAATCAATGATTTTGTTTCAAAAAGCCATTTTATCATAGAAATTGCACACCAAGAGTAAGAAAAACAGATTGAATTTGAACTTCTACTCTCTCAAGTCGAGCACTAATTATTCTCGGAGAAGAGTTCACTTGGGCATTTCAACTGATGCTGAAGTACTGAACTTACTTGTCAGCACCTTTACAAAGGAGGAATATTTGGCCATTTTCATCTCTTACTACGACGGACATCTTCTTCCTCGAGCTATTGAATTCCAGTAGGTTTAGAAGTTTGTATTCCCTGCAATTAATTGTTCCATCCATATATATAAGGCGATGAAACTACCAGAAAAAATGACAAGTGAAAGGCGAGTGTAAAATACAATCTACTGCAGGAAAACACACACACACACACAGAGAAACGGCTAAGAACTTCAACGAGTTATATTTGAGGAAATTTTTACCTTTTCACCTCTAATCCAGAAGAAGGATCAAGTTCTACAAGAAACATTGCAGACTGAGTTCTTTGGCAAAATTGGAATCCAAACTCTTGTGCAGCAATCAGAAAGGTCACTTCCTCAGGGGACTCTGCCTCGTACCTCAGCTTTTTCTTCTTCTTACTATTGCTGTTATCATTATTATCAGTTTGATCCTTTTCAACGGGTATACCTGTGTGACATAATGCCATGACTTTGAAGAACATTACCATCTCCCATGGATTGGATCCATAAACCCACATTTTGTTCATCAGCCTATCGTCCTAAAATTAAAACCCTTATTAACAGAAATCCCTGCAGCTTTGCCAGTAGCATTGAGATTTTCTACAACATGTTCACTATCTAAAACGGCCTTTTCTTCTGTACCACTAGAAATTTCATGCATCTCCACGCTTCGACAAGTGGAAGAATCTGAACCATCTAAACTGAACCGATACCGCTCCACGTCGATATTCATCCTTTGAGAAGCAGCAAGATCAACTTCATTAATATCTCCTCCGTATGAAATCCCCTCAATCGAACATTTCCTGAATTCCATTTGATTACAAGTCAATGTTCCGGTTTTGTCTGACAAAATCATTTCCACCTGACCAAGTTCCTCGTTCAAGTTTGAAGTCCTGGCTTCGACTGACTTATCTGTTGTTTCATCGTACATTTGTAAATCCTTGTTGATGAGCATAGCTTGCAAGAGTTTGACAACTTCAATTGACACGTAAAGAGAAATCGGGATCAAGTAGCCGTACAGTATGAGTGCTCTCAGAAATTGCAGCAAACCCGAGCTCAAAGGATTTCTCGGATTGAAGGATTCATCTACGTCGTCAAGCAAACGCAGGTACCACCACTGCTCAACTGTTTCTGATCTGCCTGTAAATACTGCTGACCCTATGGATGTGACCAACGATATGAAAACCAACATAGAGAAAAGAACATATATCACCTGGTCCATTTTTCTTTCTATCCGGCTACGCTTAGACGGAGACTTTGTAGAATTTCGCACAACTTTGGTGTCGGGTCCACTAAAAATCACAACGCCATATACGTAGTCAGTATTTCGAAGTTTTGAGTCGCGTAGAAGAAGTTGAGTTGGGCTCAATGGGTATGCAGAATCATCTGACATATTATCAAGCTCCAAATTCCCCACGAAGGTGTAAAGGCTTGAATTCGGATCCTCACATCGGATTGTGGCTTTGAAGTTACTGAATTTCGCTTCTTCATCAAGACCAATAGTGACCTCTAAGCATCTTTTCATTTTAAGATTGGTTTCTCCATCAAGATTCATAGTCTCCACATAGCAAACGCCATCCTCGTAGCTAGAAGATAAGAGAAGTAGATCGCTTGCAAAATATTCGTTCTTGTTAACTTTGATAACATCTCCAACACAGAGTGCCCTCCATTCCTTCTCCACAAATAGTCCATTTCCAACATGCACCTTCACTTTTCTTGAGTTTACTTCCAGATCCTGCATTGTAAAGAGTTTTCAATCATTAGATTCATTTCTATCAATAATTACTGAAAACCAATAACTCCACCTTTGTGGAGCTTAGGATCATATATCCTAAAGCAGCCAGTCCCAAGCCTGGGTAAAGTAAGAGAGTTTGCATTAGATAGCCTGATAGTCGGCGTAAAAACTTTTGACTCGGAGAGAGTAATGAGAATTACCTGCAAAAACCTATGCCAATCCTCGATGGCCTCTTTGAGCATGCTGATACCAACAACGAAAATCAACGGAGCAATCAAACTCACTGGGGAAAATGGGGCCAAGGAAGTAACAGATAAGATAGCAGCCAAAAGGAAATACAAGTTAGCAACCCTACGAAACTGCTCAAAGAGTGCCTTGGGAAGAAAAGTAGCAACATTGTACTTTGTTGTGGATATGTAATTGTTGGGATACTTGTGAGGTTTGACACGATGAATCGTCGACTCGTTGCAGAAAACAACCCGAGAAAAGCCAGGCTGACCGAGCAGCAATGACTGTTGTTCAGCAGCAGCAGAAGCGGCATCGGCCGGAGGTCGTAAGCACGAAAATGTGTACAGTTTGCTCCATTTCACCTTCCCTTTTGCCTTCTTTCTCCCTGCAGTATCTGAAGGCTCTGCCATGATTTTTCTGACAGTAATGACAAATTAAGGCACATAAGCTTGTTTAATGTAGTAATTAGTATTTGCTTATTGATCTTAAACAAGAAAATTTGGAATTTGACCGGCTTGTAATTAACATAGGAAGCATCTCAACATATGGACTGTTTCATTAAAAATAAGACCCTTTTGTGTCTCTTTTTTTAACTCCACATAGTGGGACAAAGAGAGAGAAGCTTCCATAGCTGAGCTTCCAGGACTTTAGTTTCTTGGATCTTGTTTTGGCAGGCTTTGCACTGACAATAACTTCTCCTTTCCTGTTTTTGATTGATTGACAACAAAAGGAAAGGAAAATTTCCCACTGTCCCAAAATAATTACTGTATTTACTTTTAACATTTGGAGGAAATTAAAGAAGCTTATTTTAATACTCTTGCTTTCTATTTAGCATTTGTAAGTGTACGTAAACTGGGGTGAATTCGAGATATTGGTACACGTGAGTTAGGTATTTAAAAAATATTATAAACACTAATAATCGTGTGTAATAACTTTATTAATAGAAAAAAAAAATACATGTAGTTGGTGACTTAATGAGTCTTACCCATTACAGTACATAACTAGTTTTATCCCGTTTAAACACACACGCACAAATATATTTTTATTTAAATTATATTCAAGTAAAACAAAAAAGAAACACAAAATTAAAAGAATAGAGAAAAAATAATTTTGGAAGATGTTAATCTAGAAATTAAAAGCATTTTCAAACGGCTACAAATTTGTTATCTATAAAAAAAAAACTGCTACACATGTGTTTGTATATGTGTGTTTTAAGTTTATTTTTTTTATTCACTACTTATACTAATTTAACAAAGAAACATTTATGTATGTTTAAGTTTTCATATTTAACTACTTAAAAAGCAATATAATTTGTCAAATCAAAAGTTTGGTGAAGGTAAGAGAGAGAGAGTCAAGATCTGGCTCAAATTGATGAGAGAGGAAAATGGAGGTTATTTGAGAAATATTAGAGAGAGATAAAGTTGGATGTAGAGGAGAGGAAATCAAAGGGTTTTGTTTAAGACTTCTATTTCCAAAGTTGTGTTCTCGGTTCACAAAGCTTAGGATGCAATGATTTAGGTTACAAGTTCCAATGAGCTATTTAATTATTCTATCATTTAATTATAAAATTTATTAAATATTTGTTGTAAATGGGGTTCTATTTTAGGAAAATATTTTTGGCGGGATTTTACTATATTTAGACTACCATGGTTTTATATATATATATATATATATATATATATATATATATATATATATATATATATATATATATATATATATATATATATATATATCGATTGTTAAAGAGCTTAAGTTTAATAATAGTGGTTAACCAAAAAAAAAAATCCTTTTTTGTGAAATCGGTAAAGGTAAATTAAGTAACTTTAGAATAAGTTTCTTTTGAGACCGTCTTACGGATCCTACTTTTCTTGTGAGATCGTCTTACGAATCCTATTTTGTACAGAGTCCCCCTCTCGTAAATCTTAGCCCACCAATAGTGAGTTGAGTCGGGTCAAGAAAGCTGTTATTTAGAAAATACCTTTAAAACGGTCTTTCTTATATTTTTACTGTAACTTAATTACAAAATATACATTTACTTTGAAACAATGAGAGTAGAGAGTATGATAGAAACTTAAAAGAGTATTGATAAATTAAATTTTATGTACAAAATATAAAACATGGTATCTAAAAAAATATTTATTGCTTTTAAACACCATGTCATTAGAACCTGAGCATCTTCCAATGGGAGATGCAAAAATTGGTTTAAAGCTTTTTAAAAAGGTTTTTAGCATTGGAAGGCTATGGAGCTTTTGGGAATATTGATAATGTAGAGGCAAAAGCTCTAAGAGTATGGATCGGTCCATCCATTGTCATATTTAGTTATGGGTCCATATTATAAAGGTTTTATGAGTTTATATATATAATGAAAAAATAAGTTTATAGATAAAATATTTATAAGCTGATGACGTGGTTGGAGGATAAACCGTTTGATAGGTTCAGTATTGTGAATTCACTTGAATGAAATGACAGAGCTTCTAAACTTGTGGGCCCATTGTGGGTTATAAATTAGGAAAAATTACGAATCGGTCTATTTTTCAAAGTTTTTTTTCGTTCTATTACCGTGATTTTTTTCGAGTGATAACCGGGCCGGTACCATACGGTAGAATTATAACCGCAAAAATCCATCATTATTTATTTAAATCGCTACCGTGTATTTTTTTTTTTGGGGGGGGGGGGCGGGGAACAATGAAAATACCCTTAATGAAGGAAATGTGCGCACACAAAGCCATTGTTCCAATTTGTGCATCGGCAAAAAAATTTGGGCATCGCTCAAAATTTTTGAGGTGTTGGTAAAAAACTTTGGCCGTTGATAAAAAATTTTGGGCATCGCCATACAAAAGCCATTGCCCGATATTGGGCGTCGCAAAGAAAAAAATTAAGCGTTGCTCAAAATTTGAGCATTGGTTGTCTCGTGGAAATTCATAGGCTCCATGGATGGTGCCTTACCCCTTTGCTGGAAAATGTTGTTTCCAACTTCCAATGCAAGAATAATACAAACTATAAACCCCTTCAATTATTCCTTCTTCCATGTTATGATATGATCATCCAAAACTTCTGCTCCCTTCCGTTGAACGAAATCCCATCTCAACCACAAGCACACTGTCTTCCTCCTACAAATCCTAGCTTGATCACTTATAACTTATGGCAGATCGATCTGAGAATTTTAGCGCACGTCACAAATCGGTCATGTCCTCATTCTCCTCCTCGTCGAGACAGAAGTGTCATCACATTTCATTGGATGAGATCACTGATGCAACATACAACTTTGCCGAGAGAATTTTTGGGAATGAGCAAGCACGAAATCAGAATCAGAAGGTGTGGAAAAAGGCTATACAAATGGGAAGGAGATTGAGGAAGGGATACTTTTGGAAAAAAAATTTAAAAAAAACACTTTATCGGTTGGGAAAAAAAATTAGGTAGTGGAGCGGTTACAATTTTATAAAAGTGTATCGGTCCATAATTATTCATTTTTTTCAAATCGGAAAAGGACATTGGAGAAAAAGACTACGATATCCTTAATGAGCATGATGCGTGGTATGAAAATGAGTCGATGTACATCAATTTTATTGCATTAATATTTGTAATGTGATTCATCAGTTTAATTGTCTAATCTACTTTTGCATCGCAATACATCAATGTTTGAACCGCGATTCATCTGTTTAATTTGGTGCATTGATTATTGAACCGTGATACATCAATTTTATTGCATTAATTTTGCACTACGATTCATCAGTTTAATTGTCTAGGACTATATTTTTGCACCGCAATACATCAATATTTGAACCGGGATTCATCAGTTTAATTGTCTAGTCTATTTTTGCACCGCGATACATCATTTTTTGAATCACGATACATCAATATTTGAATCGCGATACATCAATGTTTGCAACGCTATACATTAATCCGATATTTTTGCACAGTGAAATAAAATCATAAAGAACTAGACCACGTCCTCCACATTTTTCTTTCATCTCCCCCGTCGTAAGTCTTCTTCTTCCTCCTTCTTCTACTCCTTTGTCTCTACTGAAAAATCTTAACCCAACATAGATCAATTACAGCTTCGTATTTCATAAATCAAAAAACTGTTTATCTTTCGGGGGCAACGCCCCCGAATTCCCACGAAGGGGCGCTGCCCCCTCGACTCGCGCGACCTGAACGAGCAGGTCGATCCCCGTTTCGTTGCACAATAATGATGATTTTCGAATCTAATGTATTTGTCGAAGCTGTTGAAGATGACAATGATATTTTCGGAACAATATCTCAAAAAGTGGTCTTTTACGATTAAAAAAAAGAAAGATGAACTTTTGATGTTACAAATTTTGAAAAAGGGACCGGCCAGAATTTTACCCTAAAAATTAAATTAAAAATAGGAAAATTTGCAGATCGGTCCACTTTTCAAAGTTTCCAATCGCCCCAGTACTGTGTTTTTTTTTTCAATCGGAAAAAAAACACTTTTGGATGCGAAAAGACAACAATAACCTTAATGTGCAGGAGGAGCACTACATAAATGAATCGCAATTCATCAATTTATTGCATTAATTTTTGCACCGTGGTTCAATAGTTGAATTACCTATTTTAATTATACCGCGATATCACCTTTTATGTACCGCGATTAATTAATTTTTGAACCGCAATACATATACCTAATCCAAGTTGCACCGCTGTATCAACTTTTATGTACCACGATGAATTAATTTTTAAACCGTGATACATAAAATATTATTAATCCATTTTTGCACCGGAATACAAAATGATAATGAACCAGACCATGTCCTCCACCTTCTTCTATCACCTCCTCCGTCGTAAACCTTATTCTTTCCTCTCTTCCTCCGCTTTCGTCATATGGAAAATCATTCAACACAACACATATTCATTACAATTTCGTACAGATTCAAAAAAATCGTTTAACGTTCGGGGGCGTTGCCCCCTCGTCCCCAGCAACCTGGTCGAGTAGGTCGATTCCCGTTTCGTTGGGCAATAATGATAATTTTCAAATTTAAAATGTGTTGCTAGAGAAGAAGATGATGACATTTTCAGAATAATATTTTGAAAAATGGTGTTTTGAGGTTGAAAAAAAGAACGATAAACTTTTGAAATTAAAAAAAACTTAAAAAAAGAGACCGACCATAATTTTATCCTAAAAAATAAAGCTAATATGTCAGATTATTTTATAAAAAAAACTAATACTCGTTTGGTGGTCATAACATATTAACATTACTCTTAAATTTCTCTAATTTTTTCTTTCTACAATCTTCACAACTATATGCGAAGTTAACAGAAAGTTTAGTCTACTTCAACATAAATGTCTAATCAAATTAATTCAAAAAAATAATAATAATAGAATGGGTAATTTTTTTTAATATTTTTTTTTTGAAATGAAGGGAATAGTTTCAATGTGCTCTGTCCAAATCTAGTTATGAGTATAGTACATGTGACCATCACAAGCCCGAGCTTAGCGTGCAAGATCGATGTCCGGTTAAGAACCACGTTCATTCCCCGACCAAGTTTGATCGAACGAAGGTTTTGCCTTTTCGACCAAGGGGTCATGCCTGAGGAATACAAACTGTTTTGCGAGTAAACATAGCTCGTCAGGGCAGGGCCACACTCACCCTAGCAAACATGCGGCCACCGAGCAACCAAGTCTTGAAAACCAAGTCTTCAGGCCCACGGCAGGCCAGACGATTTCCTTATTTAAGACAGATTCCTTCCTTATCTACTCCAGATATAAAGCGGCATCCTACCAATCACGCCTACAACTTAAGGATGGACTCCTAACCATAATAGGCTGCTATTAAATCCTAATTCTACAAGAATTCTACCATTGAGTGTCTATATATATCCATCCATAAACCCAAAACAAGTTATACTCATAATTACATATCGAAATTCTGCCAAATTGTGCTCCCTAGCTTACGACGTTGATTTTTGCATCATCATGTTCAACTATCTAATGCAAAACATTTGGGAAAAACAATGCGCTGCAACTTTAATACTCCCTTCGTTCCAAAATATAAGTCATTTTGGAACTTTTGACACAGACTAAAGAAAGATATTATAAAGACTAAACAATCCTTATTTACTTTACTTCAAACATTAACGAGATGTCTTTTGATACTCTCATCCAAAAAGTCAAACACGAGTTACGGAGTCAATAAATATGAGTAGAAATGAAAAAAAAAAGAAAAAAGTTTATTGAAAATTGCAAAGTGGCATCTATTTTTGAATAAAAAAACTCTACCAAAACGACTTATATTATGGAATGGAGGGAGTAAGTAATTTCTCATTCCCTTTCTTTGACTTATTGTACTCCCTCCGTTTTGGGTAAAGAGTTTCAGTTTGAAAGTCAAATTTTTTAATAAAGTGATATTTTTAGTAGTATTTTAATAATAAAATGACACGTTTATGCCTTAATTTTTGAAAGTAAATTATTTAAGTGAAATATCAAAAAATAAAATAATGGACTCTTTACCCGAAATAAACGGAGCATTTTAAGAGTGTGTTTTTTTAAAAATCATTTGGTCATCGAAAGATACCGAATCAAAATTGGAAACAGAAGAAGGAAACGTTATCATCAATAATATCTAGGTCAATGTTTTCTGTTTCAAGAAATTAAGGTCAATGTTATTCAGAATCATAAACTTGTTTTTTAAATTGGCTTTCAAATTTTGGCATCTGAACATTTTGATTTCAGACATCAAAATAGATCCTTCACGTGACAAACTATGGAAACAAAAGGAAAAAAAGTATTTTAATGGTCTCGGATAATCACACGATATGTCTATGTGGTACACCATAAGTGTCATTTGCGTTAGAAAATGAGGTCTACTTTTTAATACACGTACCACTATTGAACGTAATGCACCACGCAAGTATGACACGTGATCATTGATTAATTAATTTGTACCTCCATCCTACCCCTGCATTTTTTAACCTAAACGACCACTTTTTAATACGTGTACCCACTATTGACCGTAGTGCACCACGTAAATATGACACGTGATAATTGATTAGTTCATGTGTACCTCTATAGGATAACGCACCCCCCCGGGGCATTTTTTAACCTAAACGACCACTTTTTAATGCACGTATCATAATTGATCGTAGTGCACCATGTAAGTATGACACGTGGTCATTGATTAATTGACGTGTACCTCCATTGGGTAACCCGCCCCAGGCAACCTAAACGACTGACTTTATTTTGATGGACATGATTTTTTCTTAAGTAAAGCTTTATCCTTGTGCACCCAAAGGAAAAAATTAAGTAAAAAAAATATGAAAACACATTAAGAACAATATTTATGATATCAAACGAGGCAAATAGTTTATCATAATATTTTATATTTTTTACTTTAAAAGACATTTTAAAAAAAAATTATATGTACAGTTTTTATAATACTTCGTCGTTGCCTCCCATTTGTTTTGTAAGTACATTGTTTGTGTTTTAAGTATTTTGTAATTATGACAAACTTCAAAAACATTAATATTTAACAATTAGACTTTTCAACCGTGGATTTTTTGGATGGAACTTAGTGAGTTACAAAAACGCTCTAACATAATCAATATATTAATAGTAAATGTAAGGGAAAAGTTGAAATGTTATGAAGATAATAAACATAATTTTTTGAAAATTACTTTTACACTGAAACATCCAAAAAATATTATATAAACGTTTTACCTGAAACAAAGAGATTATTAATTTGGGTAAATCTCCTGTAAGATAGTCTTTTGTTTCTTTATTCGTAAGACGAAGTTACACTCTCTCACAGCTCAGCTACCAACACACGATAAGTCAGTTAAGAAATATCCGTCTTACAAAAAATAACCGTAAAATCGTCTTACCTAAAGTTTTACCTATTAATTTTAGCCCCACCCACACTGGAGAATGTTTTTAAAGAGTAATATTAGCCTTCAGAAATGTATAATTGACTTTTTAACTGTGCCAAGTTGTAACACTAAATACGAATGATAATAATAATAGTAAATCTAGTATTTTTGTTTTTTATATGAGTCTAGATTTCCTGTACCACTTGTGTGTATTATTGATGTACCATTTTTTCATCTTAACCATTACATCTAAATTATTGCATCTTAAGTAATGATTGAGATAAAAAATAATATACCAATGATACACACAAATAATGCAGAAGATCTAGACTTTTTTTATATCGGCCACTGCATTGTGACCCTCGAAAACGATTCCGTATTTTGTCGGGAAACGTGTACCTAAAATAAAGGTAACTTGAAGATTAAACAACCAATTTCTTTAAAATGCTGCCTCGACATTCGAGATGATAAACATGCATTTGAACGCAGTGAACGCAGAAAGGGCCTTTGGTTATTGAAGTCAACAATCCCATTTAATGGTGGTGATTAAAAATATTACTCTCTTCTATCTAAAATATACTCCCTCCGTCCCTAAATTATGGTCCTCTTTTTCTTTTTCGTCCGTCCCAAAATAATTGTTTATTTTAAAACTTACATTTTTAGAACATCATTTTTACTACATTATCCTTACTTTTTCACTCTACTTTAATTATGAGCCACATACACATGGATATTAAAGGAAACTACACATTAAACCAATATAAATAATCAAGTCAATTATTTTTTCTTAAACTGTGCACCGGGTCAATTAGGACGATTATTTAGGGACGGAGGGAGTATGAAGTTTTAAGGTTTTTTTACACATATCAAAGATAGATATTGTAAATACTAAGGACAAGTCTAATAACAGGGGTCAAAATCAAATTTTAATACTTATGTAAAAGTATTAGGTTCTTTAATGGTTAAAGTAAAAAGTAGTATTAAAATTAGGTATGGTACTAGAGAAGGTACCAAATTTGATACATCCCTTAATACCTCACCTAATTTTAATACCCTTCATTTTGATACATATGGTTGGAGATGATCATTTGATACCCATGAATAATAACTAATAGGTATCAAATTTTAATTTTGATACCTATAGGTAAGTACCACCATTGGACTTGCCCTAAACTGTCCATATCTAAATATTAATGAGGTATCTTGATATTTTTTTGTCAAAACAACCAAACACGAGTTACTGGGTCAATAAATATGGGTAGAATTAGAAAAAAAATTATTAAAAATTATAAAGTATCATTTATTTTGAAACAAAAAAAAAACTCTTTTAAAACATCATATATTTTGAAACGAAGGAATTACAAACTCTAGTGCCCATGGTTTCAATTCAAAGATTCATTTTTGGATTTCATTCATATCTTTTTCAGGTAACTCCATAATTTTAAAATAATTGTTGTCTTTGACGGAGATTAAGAAAAATTATTAGAACCTATTTTAAATATTAATATAATATGTAATTATTTTACTACCCCCGTCCCTAAATAATCGTCCTAGTTGATCCGGTGCACAGTTTAAGAAAAAACAATTGACTTGTTTATTTATATTCGTTTAATGTGTATTTTTTTTAAAGACTATTTGTATGTGGCTCATAATTAAAATTGGGTGAAAAACTAATGGTAAAGTGGTAAAAGTGATGTTCTAAAAACTAAAAAGGTAAGTTTCAAACTGGACAATTATTTAGAAACGGATGAAAAAGGAAAGGAGGACAATAATTTAGAGACGGATGGAGTATATCTTATATATATGTAGTCATATTTAAAGTAAAAAATAAGTGAAGGTAAAATTTTAAAAGGGTTTCTTAAAAAAAAGTTTGAAAACATAAAAGAAAACATAACAATTTTTTGACAGTTTTTGGAATGAATGATAAAAGAAAACATAACAATTATTTATAAAAAGAGGAAGTAAAATAAATTGGAGTTCGCAGTTCCTAGAGTTGGTTAACTTTATTACTCCCTCCGTCCCTAAATTATCGTCCTCCTTTTTTTTTTCGTCCGTGCTAAAATAATTATCGACTTTGAAACTTACCTTTTTAGAACATCACTTTTACCACTTTACCCTTACTTTTTCACCCTACTTTAATTATGAGTCACATACACATGAGCTTTAAAGGAAACTACACATTAAACCAATATTAATAATCCAGTCAAATAGGTTTTCTTAAACGATGCACCGAGTCAACCAGGACAATAAATTAGGAACGGAGAGAGTATAAGCCTAAATATACGACCAAAAGTTATTCAGTAGAACAATAATTTCATATTAATTAATAACTTATCGTTTGACTACCTTACGGGGCCGACCCAGACTTTTGAGAAGCCCATGACAAAAAAAAAGACCCTTATTAAAAATTAAAATTTATATAATTTAAAGTATTGTTAAAAAAATGTAAAATATAAACAAGAATTGAACCTAGGATCTTTTCCTTGCTATGAAGTACATGAACCATTAGGTTACCTATTTTTTTTATAGGTAAGTGTGACCTCGTATTGGTATGAAAATAGAAACCAAGACCTCAAACTCTTTGCTTAAGTGTCATTGTCATCTCTCTCACCCCTTAAATGAAACTCGAGTTAATTAGGTCACATATTCTACAATGAAGTGTAAATACATTATAAATTATAAAGCATAGATAATAAGTTTGCTGACTAAATATAAATGTACTACAACAAGAAAAGAACCAGTGACCTCTAGAATAGGTAGGAAGCATCTTAGCCATTAGGTAAAGAGAATTAATTGTCTTTGATAGAAGTGGTAATTTAAGGTACGACACGATAGGTCGACACGAACACAACACGAAATTATAGGGTTTGGGCTAGGGTTTATTGAGTTTGGGCCGTTATAGGGCCAACACGATAAGATACGATAAAAAATAAGTTGTTATCAGGTTGGCTTGATAAGCACGTTAAGATATGATAAGACACGATAACTAAAATATATATGTTTTAAAAATATATTTTTAAAAATTTACTAGGGGTTATTCACTTCTTTTGAACTATTTTCATGATTATTTCATAGTTTTATCATTTGAAAATTTATTACTTTTAAACTACTTGACTATTTATATTGATAAATTTTCAAAATATGTATTAAAAAATCAAAATTATATATTTTATAATGTTTATTGGGCTTAACGGGCTTAACGGGCCTGACTAAATAAATCGTGTTTTTTTGCTTACCGTGTCGTGCCGTGCTTTTCGTGTTTTTATCGTGTCGTGTTCAGGTTTTAATATTAGGCACGATAAGCTTATCGTGCCGTGTTCATGTTCGTGCTTATCGTGCCGGCCCGATAACATCCCAGCACGACCGATTTGCCACCCCTAGTCTTTGATGGGGTATAGGGGTGAACAAACCCGCCCATCACAAGACCTGCAAGGCCCATGCCTGCAAAGTTTTCATCAGTTTTGGGCTTTAAAATTAGGGATGTTCATGGGCTCGAGCATGATTGGGTCCTTACTTTTTTAGTGTTGTATCCAACCTGGCCTATCTAATTGTAAAACTTACTTTTTTAATAGTTATAAAATATAAGTATTAACTATAATACTATATATATATATGTGTGTGTGTGTGTGTGTGTGTGTTTTTTTTTTTTTTTTTAATTTTGATGGGAACTATAAACTATATGGAATTAAATTATTTTATAACCCAATAAGTCCAATAGGTATAAAAATTTCAAAACATATAATTTAATCCATAAGCCCATCAAAGTCCGTGTCCATGTAATGCTCATGAAAGCTCATCAATTTTATGTCCTCATGAAACCCACTATACTAGGCATTGAAAACTAAAGCTCATTGCTTGATGGGCGCATACTGTGCTATGCCGAAGCCTGCAGGCTTAGAGATCATGCACATCCCTAGGATACGATATATAGGTTGGAGCCAAGATATTAACACATAACAAAACTTATGTAAGACGATCTTACAAATTAAGATCCGTAAAACGGATCTATTCATATTAAATGAGTCAAGATCCATAAATCTTAGCATCACCCCTCAGCTTTTGGAAATTGCAACGCCATCCCTCATGTTGATTAATGAATATTGTTATTTTTAAGCATTAAGGTGCCGTTTGGTAGCCAGGATTAAAGCTATATAGGATTAATAAGCCGAGTTGCCTGATATTTGGTACGAAATAGGTGGTCATGACTAATAGCACGAATTATCCGGATAAAGTCATTATCCTCTCACTATTAATACCAAGGGGAAGGGTGGTATTATTAGCGCCCTCGCTAAAAAAAATTGGGATTAACATTTGTAATATCAAAACTATCCCTGATATACAAGTGAGGATTAATAGCGAGGGCACTAATAATATTGAGATTAATAATAATGCTTATCCTTGTCCGACTACCAAACAAGCCCTAAAAGTGTCGCTTTTAAACATTAAATGTATCACTTTTGATCCTAAAAGTGCCACTTTGTATCTTTGAATAACTTTGATGAAAATTATAACTTTTTTCCTTTGCAAAGTGTCACTTTTTGGTCTTAAATGTATTACTTATGACTTTAAATATATCACTTTTGCCTTTAAAAATAGGAAAATGTTATTTCCACTACGTTTTTTGTTTATCTACTACACCATTAGCTTTTGCATTAAATAATTACATGTTTAGGTGAATCGACCCCTGTATTACTTATTCATTTGAGTTAACTAATAAATTACGTTTTGAATTACTTTCTAACATTACTTTTTAATTTTAAAACATCAATGAACAAAATAGTTAATCTATTTTTATTTTTTAAAATGTTTAATTAATTAAGGTTATGAGTGAAGTTATCTTGCATAATTTAAAAAATAATATCATAAGGACAATTTTTTCTTACCAAACATTGAGAAAAAGTGTTGTCTTGGGTTATTGAAATAAAATTTAGTTAGATTAATTATTCAATAGTAAATTCACACTGCAAAATAGTATCGTAAGATATTAAATTTTTATTTACCTATTTAATATAATACCTACCATATTGCTATTGATGAATCGATTTTTAAAAATATTTTTCTTTGAATTAAATTAAATTATTTAATTGTGATAGTAAAATATCCAATATTTTCTAAAATTTGGTAGTTAAATGCCTTAATTATAATATTTTCTGATAATGGAATACAAGATACGAGTCATAAGAGGAATTGGTTAAATATATTTATTTTCGAAAAATAAAAGTATAATGGAATAACAACATTGTATGTTGAGAATTAAAAAGTTTTTTGAACAAAATAAAAATAGAAAAAAATAACTATCTTGTTTTTTGAGAATTAACTAGTCTTGGAAATAATTGTTATTTGAGAACAAAAAGTTATTTGTGTTATGAAATAATGGACAGTAGCACGTCACTATCACCTTTACGAGCAATTGCTCAAAAGCAGGGAGTGATTGTCAGAAGTGTGGTGCAAATCAACAGTGTAAATATATGATTGCATGTGTGCTGCTCAGCTATAAATACCAAACAGTCTGAAGTTAATATATACCTCTTCAGTTGAAAAGCAAAGGCTTTCTCTCTTTCTCTCTCTCTCTCTCTAATATATCATTTTGTTCTTGTTTGTTAGCAGTTTCATTGTGTAGTTATTTTATAACACATTATCAACACGATCGTTCTATTCTTAACATTCTCACCGGTAAAAATTTCTGTCGATATATTTTATTTTATGTTACTGTCTTACCTTAATTTATATTGTATATCACCATTATTAAGAAAAGGTTGGCTGAGCTACCGTCGATAATATATGGTGAGATGACAAAATAATAATTTATTATTTAACGGGGTTAATTTCATTTTTGATACCCCAACTTTACTCATTTTTCAGTTTCTATACCCACTGTTCCTAGGCAATCAAAGTTAAGTCAAACATTTCAAAAATCCATCATTTTTAATCCCAATCGTTAAATGGACGTGAATTACTAACGACTGACCTGCTATCCTAGGTTGGAAATCGGCAACAACAGGTATCACTATCAGGTATCCAAAATCCATCACTTTTAATCACAATCGTTAAACCCACTGTTCTTACCGCTTGGCCCTTGCAAATGGAATCATCTTTTCTATCAACATCATCTTTGCCCATATCATTATCGACTTTGAGTTCTACGTGTCATCGAGCATCCTCGGGCATATTAGTGGCCAATCCATCCTGATCCGAATAAAGTGGTGATAAAGGAGCATCATCGTGACTAAAAGAAGAAGCCCCAATATGACCTTTACGCCCACCCTAAAAGCAGTCCTCTACAACCTATCTCGAAAGGCAGTTAACGAGAAAGCAGCAATCGAGGAAGCGTCGGAAGCCGCCAAAGCCAAAAAGCGACTCTTGAACTCTTTCACTTTGGAAGCTTTGTTAGACCACGTATTTCTTTTCGTTTCCAAACAAATATCTGGAATCAAGGATTGAGTCGCTGGTTAACTCCTCTTTTCCAATGGGATTAGTAGTCGAAGAAGCAGTGGGTGCAGAGGCGAACTATCCATCCATTAAAATCTACCAAATTGCAAAACCCCCGTCAAATGGGTTGTCACCAGGAAAGCTGCTAGCCCGATCAGAGGAAGAATAGATAGCACTAGTCTCGTCTCCGTGAAGGCTCCGCCCAAGCCTATATATCATCGCGACCAAGTGAGATTTTTCGGGAGTGAAAAGATGGTTTTGAGATCGATTTCCAAGTCGATTTCGTCAATACCTCCACAGTCTTGGCTCTTTGGAGCGGGGAGAAAACCCTTACAGCGCGAAGGTCCTTGGCGAGGCTGTGAGTGGGTATCATCAATAAAGGAAGAATCGAATGTGAATTAGGTTTTGCGTTAAGCAATTGGGCGCAATGATGCCATCGGATGTCATCGGAACGAGCACGGCCGTAACGATTTGGATGGAGGTAGTAGACTTGAGACTTGCTGTGGGTTAAGATACCCTCGAATGGGTTGGAATTAAATTACTGCTTCCATTTTCGGGTACGAAGCAGTTTTTATGGCTCACGAGTCTCTGCTTGATTCTGTTTGTGCTTGTAGAATTAGGGTTTTCAACCTAGGTAGAACTCGAAGCTGATAGTGATACTTGTTACCCAGCCTGTTGCCAGTTTTCAACCTAGGATAGCAGGTTAGTCGTTAGTAATTCACGGCCAATTAACGATTGAAATTAAAAGTGATGAATTTTGGAAAAGTTTGGCTTAACTGAGATTGCCTAGAAACAGTGGGTATGGAAACTGAAAAATGAGTAAAGTTGGGGTATCAAAAATGATATTAACCCTTATTTAACGCATAATATATATATTCGTTGATGCTTGAGCGGAAATAACCCCAAAATATAAACTGAATATTTATAAATACACACACACACACACACACACACACACACACACACACACACACACACACATATATATATATATATATATATATATATATATATATATATATATATATATATATATATATATAATGAATTGTTATGCTTTCAATTCATTATATGAATAATTTTTTTACTTACTTTCAAACACCCACACGAAAGGCTTGCCGAGTAACGTGGCGTGAATAAATATACATGAAAAAAATAGTGATCCTGTGTGGAACGGTAATAATAATATACAAAGTTATTTTATTTGTGATCAACTTGTGATGTGAACGCGAACGGCTGAGAACAACAAACTGAACCAGCTTTTCGGACAGCCCTTGGTCTGAACAAATCGTCCCTCCAAACAGCCCTCCAACCGATTACAAACCCTCCCACAATCTACTCAAACTTATAATTATTCTATTCGAAAATAAACACCAAAACTCCCAGCAATTTTGGACAGAAAACAAGAGTGAAAACATGCTCGAACTAACAACTAATGCGCAACCTGAATGGCCTATCTAAACAGCAAATAACTACCAATCAACCTACCTTATTCCACACCCAATCATAACAGCGATTAGTTAGCTAAAAACCTTCTCAAGCCCCTCGAATCCTTCCACCCGAATCTGTCCAAAACCCGATCAGATTGCTGCCACAAACTGTCTTCCAAAAGCCGTGTTCTTGAAGTCTTCTTCTGCTCACAAACGGACCTGCTATTAAGACTAGATGGCTGCCACACACAAGATATAAAATAAAAGAAGAAGAATAGAGTAGGGATAGGTCGGCCTCACCGGACAAGCTTCACTTGCTTGTCGTAAAGAATGCCGATTGATTCAATCAACAACGCTTCACTCACCTTGTTGGAAGAATCGGGAAAAGAACAACCGTTCCTTTTTCAAAGTTTCTCTCAACCGAAAATCTGCCCATCTTATTCATTAAAAACACCTTATAAAGGCTTTACAAGAATCCTAATTCTATTATGAAAAGACTTCTAAACTTGCAAGCCAAGAAAACCTATTCTAGGAATTAAAACAAAAAGGAAACTACTCTTTTAAGGAAATAAATAAAGTTCTAATCTAAGGCAGATTCTAACTACTAAAATTGCTTGTATTTCCTTTCATGGAGGGCGGCCCAAGCTCCATGCAAATTCGTTATCCCCTCCTTGTGTGCGTCTCCAAGTCAGCCCTTCCCAAGCCGTGCCACCCTTCCAAGTACCGACTAGGTCCAGCCCTATAGACCCTTCCCATCTGCGAGCTTTGTGACTCCTTCCTTCTCTAACCCGGCTACCTTCATCTCTGCCCAAGCTCAGTTCAAACTTAGTAATCCTCTTTTTCTTGATCAGTCCTTTGCTGCTAGAAGTAAGCTTCAATGCATCCGCATCAACTTGTTACCTCTAATAAGATTTACATTTACACATAATATAAATGCAATTCTATCAAATCAGATTTTTTACATTTTTTCTCTCTGTTCCAACGGCTAGTTAACAGCCATAAACGATCATTTTTACTCCATAAATACACCAACATCTCAATTTTGCACTCACACTTTTACTACCTCCTTACAAACTCTCAATATCATATTCACTTCTAAAATATGTTTAACTCAATGTTGATGATTATTATCATACTAATTATTGCGTGCATCATATTGGTTTGCATTGCCGAATATTCTCCAAATGATTTTCATATTTTTGTTTGTTATCTTTGTATTATGTATTTTCTGTTAATAGTAACAATAGCTTTTGACTTTTACTCCACCATGTAATAATTATTATGTTTTAAATAAATTTTTGTAAGACCCCAAAAATTATGTAATTTTATTATTATATTTCTGAGATCTAATTGTTTTGTAATTGACTCTCTGAGTCGATTTAGTGAAATAAATTATATGGATTAGTTTAACTAACTCCTATGAGGTTGGTAATTTATTTAGGGGATGATTATACCCTTATTTAAATTTAGATATAATAATAAGAAATTATTATTTGACATCTATGGGCAAATAAATATTTAGCGGTTGTGACCAAAAAATGTTTTAGTATTTTAATTGACCTTACATGGTTAATTCGTATGACAATTAAAAATATTAATTGAGGGAATAATATATTCGTCCCTACGTGTTAGAAATATTTATGTGGTATTGTATTTCACTTTACTGAGTCAAATTTGAGTTGATTTAAAATTAAGTCAAGCTGGGTAGTATCTGATCGATTTTGGTATGCAGTGAGTTGTTTTGATCGAGGAACCCTCGAAATATTTTTGTTTGGTTTGAGATTTTTAAGGCTTTTACTTTAGACATTTACAGAGTGTCGGGGAGAAGAAATCACGTCGTTTAGGTCGAGCGGTGTTCAAACTGGAGCCGTTTGAAAATCAATGTAACACTCGCTGTAGCAGAGTTCTTGTAGCAACCGGGCAGCCATTGTTTTTCTGATTTTTGAGTGAAAACTCCATCCTATCCCCCAATTAAACCCCTCCCTTCCTCTTGTGCACTCCCTTGGGGGTAACATGGTCCCTTAGCCTTTCTTTAAGGCCAAAATCTCTTTCTTCTCTTCATTATTTGGGGCACTACGTGAGATCTGAGAGAGAGAGATAGAGAGAGAGCGAGAGACCTCCCATGGAGGAACTATGGCGATTCCGGAGCTACGGGCATCCGATCGTTGAACCGAGACCGCCATCGCGGCTCTCGGCGAGGAGAACGTTTCCCTCGATTTGTCCCCAGTTGAATCTCGAGTTTATTGGCGAAATAGGTGCGTGACTAAACCCTCTACTTTCTCTTTCTAGCTCAAATTGAGGCTAGGGTGTTAGAGGCTTGTTCTCCATAAATTGTTGAGCTATTACATGTCTTGATGAGGGGTTTTGATTTGTAAAAATATGGGGTTTGGGGCTGTTGAACATGAGGTTGGATTTGTTGGGTTTGTGGTGATTATTGAAGTAATTAGTAATAAAAATTACTTGTTAAATGGGTTTAGGAACCCAAATGAATATAATCTCGAAATTATACTTTGCCCTAGAATTTGGTAATTGCTAATTTGACTCAATTGAGTTAATTAAAATTTTAAAGTGTTGTTTTGAGCCCTAGGATAAATTCCTACGACTTTTTGGGTTCGTCGGGTCTCAATTGAGAGATTTCGAGAATTGGTCGGATGAGACCGGAATTGGTGAATTTGTGTATTGATTGGGTTTAGGACTCAAATTGAAATCCTTGGGTGATACTAGCTTGAGAATATTGTTAGTTAACAAAATTAAGTTGTTTGAGAATTTAGGATACAAAGAAAAAGGAAACAGATTTTGAAATGGGTACAGTCCCTGTTTTGGGCATTTTTCCGAAAAATACTGTAGCAATTCCGTCCGTGATAATTTTCTGATTGGATATGTTATACCTATACATGTTAGGTAACTCCCTGTAAAGTTTCATTAATTTTCGAGTTAATGAAGTATTTTTCATGAGTCACGAAACATGGCTGCGACAGTGGGATTGTCACAGTGAAAACAGATTTTTCTATGGGATTGGGGTGACTGTATTCTAAAGAATACAAGTCCAAATGGAGTATTTTAAAGTTCCAAATTATATTTTCAAGAGTCTAGTTTCTGAATATATAAAATTCATGAAATTTGGAGTTGTGAGGAATTAATGGTTGAATTTACAAGTTGACTGGGCAGAATGTGTAATAGCAGCAAATCTGACTATTATCATGAAATTGAAGTGACTATATTTGGATGAATATAAGTCAGAATGAAGTGATTTAAAAGGCTAAGTTATAGTTTGAAGAGCCTAGTTTCAGAATATGTAAGATTCAGGAAATTTAGAGTTATGATGAGTTATTGGTCAATTTTACAAAATGGCTGCGCAGAATGGGTTATTACTAAGTTGGAATTCCAACTGTTAGAATGGGTATCTTTCGGTGCATGAACATCGAGTAGAGAAGGATTGATTTGGTTTGACGAATTGATTACCATTTAGGGATATTCTAGAGTGTATCCTCAATTTCGACGTAGAGACCCTTTAGATGCTCTTAGAGCATAGTGAATTTGTATCTAATAAACGATTCTATTCACGTGAATATGATGGGATGAATTTATGAACTAACATGAACTTTAATGAGTTGTGACTATAAAATGATTTATCATTCTATAAATATTGTAAGGCGTATACCATTGTTGGTTAAGTACCCTAGACTAACAAAGTAGTCTTGGTGAATATATGATGGGTTAATGGTTAAGTAAATAACTTAGCTTAACGGAGAGGTTGAGTATTCAAGCCCTACCAGAGGCACCCTGGGACTTAACTACTCTCAACCGAGAGGTCGGGTGTTCAAAGTCTCCCCAGAGGCACCAATTGTTCGAGCCATACCAAATGCATCATATATATATAATTGTAGCCTTTCAAGGCATTAAAAATAATAAATAAAAAAATTAAGAGTTGGGGTACGGTCTATGTCCCCTCCAACCTTTTTAAAAATAAAAAATAAAAAATAACTTA
Source organism: Codonopsis lanceolata (assembly GCA_013146195.2). NCBI lineage: Eukaryota > Viridiplantae > Streptophyta > Magnoliopsida > Asterales > Campanulaceae > Codonopsis > Codonopsis lanceolata. The sequence continues at coordinate 182,747,405 of CM028377.1, forward strand.
GCTTGGTTGTGTACTAGAATATGAAATTCTATGATTGATTTAGATTATGACAAAATGCATAATTCCTACATTTGTTGAGATTTGTATCTTGTATGCATTTGAGAATATGACTCATGAAGCATATATTTCCTTTGATTACTTGATGGTTTTATTGGTGTTGATTTCCTAACTTGTATTTAAATTGTATTCCATTAACAAGTGGAACTGCGAACTTGAAATCAATTTAGGCTACCAACTCGTACTTGAGTTAGTGACTTGTGAACTAGGGTTCCTAAATGGAATGAGAACCTAGAAATGCCTTAAAATGAAAACATAGAACAAGACCCTACAACTCCTAGAATCCATGGACTAGATTACTAGCTTTTGGACCTTGACTTGAATAGAGTGGACAACTTGACACTTGAGATTTTAGAGACTCAATGAGCTCCTATTGTGGTTTTGTGATTATTGTAACAATGTGCATAATCGTACGAGTTTAGTAGATCTTTATATCTACTTGAGAATTTGCAAGTAAACATCTACTTGTGCATTGCATATAAGTCCAACTGGCATTACTTGAGTTTTTATGTTGAGAATTTGCAAGTAAACATCTACTTGTCTTCACGAATTATGGGATTCGTGGTTGCAATGTATCGCCGTACCGGATTCGGTTCACACACCCCTCCACTGCTAGCTACAAGGTGGGAAGTAGCCCCTTTGTCGTAACCAAAAGAGCGCATTGGTTAGTGCTATTTTCCCCAGTAGAGCTCGGACCGAGAAGAGAGCTCGGTACTTTGATACCCAATCACGAGTATCACTGGCACGATATGATTAATATTTGTGATTGCAGGAGCAACACAACGACATTGATTCGGTATTCTCTCTTAAACCTTTATGTGGCTTACTATGAGCACTTATGTAATAACAAAGTGTTACCTGAGACATGAAATATAAATGACCATATTTGTATTGATTGTGAATTAATGAGAGACTTGTTATGTATTTATGTAGATACATATACTGATACTTGAGAATTCAGAATGACATAAAATGTATATATATAGATATACATTCCTTTATATATGTTGATTTTTGTGAAATATTTTCGACTTATTTGGTTTGTTTATGATCGTGAATTTCACCCTAGTCGTTTGGACGGTTTAGTACATGAAAAGAGAGATTATCTTGAGAAGTGTCGAGTATACGACACGTCTTCGCGGGTTTTAGTCGTAACAGCACGATGACATGTTTTATTATAACAATGTTTCATTTATGATATGTTGTTTGTAGTAGCGTACTGAGTCTTTATGACTCACTCCGTACTTTACTTTTCAGAGTGTAGTTGTTCGTTAGCCGCGTTGAGGCCGAGTAGATCCGCCCAGCGCAGCCACGTGATCGATAGTTGAGTTGAGGTCGTGATATATGTGCGATTATCTCCTCCCGAAGCTTAGCGAACCTAGTCCGCTTATTTCAAGATTTATATTTGTGTCCTTGTATTTTGTTGAGGACGATATTTTTGTAAAGTTATATAAACTTTGCAGTCGGGTAGATTGTTCTAGTATTGTTGTATTATTCCAATAGCCGACATTTGTAGTCGGGCCTAAGTACTCCATAGTAGAGTAATGTCGGGCTTGTACCGAAGGCGTGTAGCTTCGGGGATTTCATTATTCTAGTTATCCTAGTTGTTGTTGTGGTTACCCCGGTATGCTTTAGCCGTGGGTCATTGTTATATCAGGTTGATTTTGATGGAACGCCTACCGAGTGCCGATGGTTAGTTCTCGTCTGCAATGTTGTGGCACGCGAAGTTTCGCTTTTCATACCTTGTGAGGCAACGCTCTCTTGGTTCCATTTGTTTCAGTCTCGAGCTCTTAAGCTCGAGGGCTTGTTCTTTAATGCTTCCGCATCTTCGAAATTTTGAAAGTCGTATTTTAGTCCGGCTTCTTGTTCGTGTCTAGAGCTTGTTAGCTCAAATGTTCCACTTACACTTTGTTTTAGCAAGTGTTTGTCCTCTCTTGTGTAGTTCCAACGGCACGACCTCGGGATTCGGTACTGGAATCCGGGTCGGGTCGTGACAATTTTTGTATTAGAATTTTATTAATATATATGTTTCTTCTTTTTAGTCCATCAAAATGTCGAATCTTGTCAAACTTGAATTTGAAGCACTAGACATCACTGGAAAAAACTATTTGACGGTGAGATCCACCTAGACACTAAAGGTCTCGGTGATGCAATAGACGAATCGAAAGAAACATCAACCCAAGACAAGGCAAAGACTATCTTCCTTCGCCACCACCTCCATGAGGATCTAAAATCAGAATACCTCACTATCAAAGATCCTGCAGATCTTTGGAAATCACTGAAGGAACGATATGATCATCGAAAAACAGTGATTCCCCCAAAGGCTTGTTATGATTGGCTTACACTCCACTTTCAGGATTTTAAATCTGTTAGCGAATATAATTCAGACATGTTTCGCATCAGTTCTAAGTTGAAATTATGTGGTGAAAATATTGTTGAATATGATATGTAGGAAAAGACATTCACCACATTCCATGCCACAAATGTGATCCTACAACAACAATTTCGTGAAAGAGGATTCACAAGATATTCTGAACAGATTTCATGTCTTCTTTTGGCCGAACAAAATAACGAGATGCTAATGAAAAATCATGAGACTCGTCCCACTAGCTCTGCCCTGTACCCAGAAGTAAATGCAACGTCGACTGATCATGACCATGTGAGTAACCATGGATTCATTTTAGGACGTAGCCGAGGCTATAATCGTGGCCGTGGTCGAAGACCTAGTGGAGGAAGGGGAAGAGGTTTTAGAGGTTTCAGGCCTAAGATTTGATAAGGAAGAAAAACGTGAAAAGAACCACAATGGTACTCATAAAGAGAATAATGAAAACATTTGCTACCAATGTGGTATGAAGGCCATTGATCGCGTACGTTACATACAACGAGACATCTAGTTGAGCTTTATCAGAAATCACGGAAACAGAAAAACATCGAGACAAATTTCGTTATAAGTGATTCTGAAGATCTTATCTTTGACCTTGATGATGTTGCCAATGTGGACATTGCTATGACCGATGGACTCAACTACCAAGAAAATAAATATTCATAAATATTTCTTGTTTGTGCGAACAATAAACTATTTGTTTATATTTTAGTACTATGTGTAGTAGTTCGTCAATCGGAATGAAGCTATGGTCCGAAATATGTGCCAAACATTTATGTTGGCACAACACTAAAATTATGTATGATATTATCTATTTATATATTTCGTGTTTAATATCCTTATAATGTTTATTTATCTTTTTTTTCTATCTTATATTAAAATAGATCATAATCATGTCTGAATCCAATATCCAAGAAGGTGATTTATGTCTTGCGGACAACGCTACTACACCCACTATACTTAAGGCTAAGAAATATTTTTCTTATATGAAGATTGACGAGGAAAACGTCAATACTATATCTGGTGGTGCAAAAATAATTAAGGGATCTAGAAAAGCAATTTTTCTAATGCATGGAGGCATGAAATTCATAGTAAGTAATGCACTCTTCTCTCTTAAATCTTAAAGAAACTTGTTAAGTTTCAAAGACATTCGTCTGAACGGATATCATATTGAAACCATGAACAAAGAGAATAGTGAATATCTTTACATTACTTCAAACATTTCCGAAATAAGTGTGTATTGGAAAAGTTACCTGGCCTATCATCCGGATTGTATTATACAAATATAAGAGTATTTGAATCATATATTACCGTAATCCCGAAGTTTACGGAAACATTTAAAACTTGGCATGAACGGTTGGGACACCCCGGTTCAATAATGATGCGAAGAATTATTGAGAATTCTAGTGGTCATCCATTGAAAAACCAAAAGATTTTTCAATCTATTGAACTCCATTGTGATGCTTGTTTTCATGGAAAGTTAATAATTAGACCATTACCAACTAAAGTTGGAAATGAATCACCATCGTTTTTGGAACGGATTCAGGGTGATATATGTGGACCTATCCATCCACCAAGTGGACCATTCCAACACTTTATAGTATTAATCGATGCTTTTAGCAAATGGTCACACTGTGGGTTCCCGGGAAAGTGCTCCCGCGCCCCGCGCGCCCTTGGATAGGGGTACGCGTAAGTGCAGATGCGGTGACATCCACTGCTCTCGTTCCACCCTCCCTTTTCTAGGGGAAGACGAAATCAAAAGTGCGAGAGGAGTGCTGTCAAAATAGCGCGTTTGAATGCGCCTCGGTTGCCTTTAGTGGATTTTTGATCCAATATGGGAGCTTTGGGTTTTCTATGTCAAGTTATCCCTTTTTTAGGGGATACCAGGATATAGGAATGCATCACCCTTCTATTCTCATTCTCCCTTTTTTAGGGGAGAGCGGGAAAGTGCAAGGAAGGAATGTTGCGGCGCCCCCACTATGGATTTTATGAAAATAGCCTTATGGCCTATTTCGGATCACTATGGGTGCTTTGGGTTTTCTACATCAAGTTATCCCTTGTTTAGGGGATACCAGGATATAGGAATACATCACCTTTCCATTCCCATTTTTCCTTTTTTAGGGGAAAGCGGAAAAGTGCAAAGAAAGATGTTGCGAGGCCCCACTGGATCCAAAATGTTTTAGAGTTGTCATCTTTATTTTGAGGAAGAAATAAAGCAAAACCAAAAAAGAAAACCAGAGATAATAAAAACGGGTCCGGAGGCTAAGTTACGAGTTGGGAAGGTGCTAGGCACCCAACTCGCCCTTTCGGTCTCAAAACAGTTTTTTGCTAAAGTATGCTTTTTGTTATATTTATTTAACAGATAAATAAAGCATTAACTACCTACAAATACATCCATTTGTCTACATTATTTGCAGACTTGCAACTGTCCCTTTACAAATAATTACAAATATACTTGAAAATATTTGGCCATAATAACGGCTCTTTTTAGTGCTATTTCCTAACTAAATCCGGGCAACACAACTGCTTATATATCTACATTGGGCCGGATTGAAAATAACACTTTTACAAATAAAACTTTAAAACTTACCTACTAATGGCCTAGGATGTGCTCTCTCTGTCCTTCAGGGAGAGGGAGTCTTTTTTTGTTGTTGTGTGTTGTGTGGATTTGGGCAGAGTGACTGCTTCTGAAAGTTTCTTTCGGCCTCGGGATTTGGGCAGAATAACTGTTTATTTTGGTTGTTGTGTTTGCTTGAGGTAGGCGGAAATCGGGCAGAATAACTGCTTATTTCTGGCTGATTTGGCCTTTTAAATCGGGCAGAGCAACTGCTCTTTCCGCGATTTTTGGACCGGGGAAATAGGGTGGATACCTAGCTGGGGGGGCTAAGGCTCACTTCTACCAGTTGGTTTTGTGTTTGGAGGAGGTTTGGCAGGGTTTCGAGGCTTTTTGGTGATCGCTCACTATCTTACTTCGCTCTCTATTTTTTCAGCGTAACGAGGACGCTGAGAATTTTTATAGATGAAATGGTGTATTGAAGGTCGACCCAGAAGCCTCTATTTATAGGTTGGATAAGGGACATCGAAGGAATTTAATTTTCTTCATTATGCAACGCGCGCCCGACCGCCGAAAAAATTGGACATTACTGCGATGCGATGTGAACAAGCCGGGAGCCGGAAGCCCATGCAGGCGCCACCAAGCCCAAACTGGGTGCCATGCCCATTCTTCATGTGGGTGGTGCCATTACTATTCCATCTTTTGATTTTTGACGTTTTGAACCCGGCATTTCACTCTTTTGCGCATCTTGCTTTGTCCTTTTGCACTTTTGACCCTGTAACTTGACATTTGTTAATGTTTTAACAGGTCTTGATATTTTATGTCATGTCACATACCGAGTGCACAATGGGGTATCTCTGAGCCCCTCAACGATGGAGTCTACGGGTAACCCGCAGCTTTGAGTAGACGAACATCGTTGATAAGAAATAGACTCTCCAATTTCGTTCAATTATAAAACGAGGGAGAAAGATGCAACATGTAGCAGTTATAATGCAGCAATTTATAATATGAAACAAACCTCCATATCCTAGACTTTTTTAGTCAGTTATAGCAGGGTTTTTTTTTTTATTAACTAGATTTTTATAAATGGGAAAAAAAGGAAAACAAGCTTAAAGGGGGACAACCAACCTTACCCTTAAAAGGGGGGGACAAAGGAGCCTTACCTTGGAGAAAGAAACATAAATTAAAGCTAGATAAAACAAAGAAAGAAATCTAATAATTACGATAACGACTCTTAAATGCGGCGCTTCGACCTTCCGAGACTTGGGGTATCAAGATCAAGAGCTTCAAATTGGGCGTGATCGTTATCGAGAATCTTCCTCTTCGATAGTTTGCGAGCGACAAATTTATTAGGGAGACAATGTTCATAGGATGACAATGAGGAGGTGAATTGTGTTGTAATAGTGGCTTGGGGATTTATACAAGGTGAAAGGGAGGAGTTAGGGCTCGAGGTTGGAAGAAAGATTTTTATGACTATGAGATGGAGATGTTTGAATTGGGGACCGGTTACCTTCTGTGAGGTCAAATGGAACAGCATTCGATGAAGAAGGTTGCACTTGCAGGGGAATATTATCATCATCATCTTCCTCATTGTCCAACGTATTTAGAACTGCAAACCTGTTGGGAGAGATACAATCTTGCCATTCAGAGGGCATAGGATCAACGGCCTGTAAAGAGGGTTGTTCACAATCTCGAACCCTTGAAGGAGATGGAACTTTTGGGTCTTCTTGCAAATGAAGAATCAACTTGAGCGAGCAAAGAATTATTTCCCAAATTGGAGGCTTCCATCTCGGTTGAAGTGGTACCACTTGATTAGCGAGGAGGCATAACAGGTTCATAGTTGTGAGTATCCTTCTCAGTAGAAGGCCGAGAGTTGTTTCCCTTAATTGGAGGATCAGGTAGAGTATGATCATCTTTTCCAGCATTCTCAACAGGATCATCAATAGAGATAGGAATGACACTACCCTCCTGTTGAACATTAAGCGAGGGTGGGGGACTTTTAGGGGTCAACATTGCCTGAGAGCTGGTTAGGAGCGGGGCTTGATCATCAAAAATAGGTTGACTAGGGTTTTTGATTTTGCATGTAAGTTCATTATGTCCCTGCCGAAGGCAATGGCTGCAGTAAAAGGGCATATTCTCGGCCTCTAGAGGCTGCCAAAAACTCGGGTACATTGAACCACAATCTACCCAAATCCTCTTTGGGCAAGTTTTAAGAAGATCAACTTCAACGCAAATACGAGCAACACTGGGGCGGGAAAGATTAATAGTCGGTTGGTCGAGCATAAGAGGACGACCGAACAATGAGGCAAGTGAAAACAAAGCCGATTTATTGAACAGATGGATCGAGGAGGCAGGAAGAGAAAACCAAAAGCGGGAACTATGGAACTTTCAACGTCCGGCCTGAAACTTGGAGACCATTTAAAAACACGCATCGGGAACTTGCCCAAGAACCATTGATCTTTTATCCAAAGACGTTGATAATCCTTACCATTATGAACCTGAATGAGGATATGTTTTGGATCTAAGTGGCCAACACTGAAATCAGCTTTAAGGCCTATGGTTCGAAAATACTTACGAGTTGCTTCCATCGAAGGACGACCATGGGAGAACTTTCCGACAAGAGCAAGATTAAAAGGTTTTGCAAGGGACTCTATGATTTCATGTGAGAGTTTAAGGGAGGGTTCACCCTTGTACGAGGAAGGTGGGATGGCGAATGAAGGAACTGATGAAGAGGTTGATAGGATTTCAGCAAAGGATGAGGGTTTAGGGATCGGAGGGGGGTCAGGAGGGGCTGGAGGAGGGACTTCGGCCATGGCCGCTGGCACAAGGAAACGCCAGAAAACCCTAAGCGGCCTGTCTAAGGATTCGCACCTTCAGTAGGTGTAATAGTGCGTTTTATAAAACCTTATCAACCTAAATTAATTAATCAGTTATAGCAGGTTATCCCAGTTTTTAAGCAGATATGCAAATTAAGTGTTTTGATGGTCGGACCTACTAATGTAGGCTGCCTACGTATCCCTTAATAAAAGGAATCAGACCAAAACGTAGTTCGACCTCAAGCAAGACGAACAACCAACGAGGATGTTGTGTCCTTTGGGTCAGAACCCATCCGAGAACACAACCGAAAAAAAGATTTTTATGTTTTTCGAAAAGCCGTATTCTTCCGGTCCAAAACTGTTGTCAAATATGGTATGAAGATTTTTGTGTTTTTCGAAAACCATATTTCAACCGGTAAATACATGTCGTTGAAATATGTTAAGAGGCAGTTTCAAAATTATGTTTAATTTGGTAAATACCTTGTTTCCAAACATAATAAGAAGACCTTCAGATTTTCAGCGTACTTTCGGCCGATAAACACCTGACATCGAATACGATAAAGAACGTTCTTCAAATTTTCCGAAAACTGTCTCCAACTAATCAAAAATTTGCTGGATACGATAAAGACTTTTCTTTTCTTCTTCCTCTCTTTTTTTGTTTTTTGTTTTTTTTTGAACAAAACCCTTCGGAAAAAGATTTTTCTTTTATTTACGAAAGTAGAATAAGCAAACCTTACCTTTCTTACCTTTCTTACCTTTTCATACTTTTGACTGCTGCTGGTTCAGCGGATTTGGCCATTTCTGCAGTTCTGGCTCTTTCATGTTGGGGATTTCTCTTCTTTTTTTTTTCCTCTTTTTTTTTCTTTATTCTTTTTTTTGCCATTTTTTTCTTCTTGCATGCTTTTTTTTATTTTTTTTTTTATGTAAACTTTATTTATTTTTATTTTTTTAAAGAAAGGATACTTACCTTTACCGCCGATTTTTCTGACTTATCTGCTTGTCTTGCGGCTGACTTGCTGGGGACATGGATTTTTCTTGCTCTTAGGATGAAAGGCCGTTGAATGTGGTTAACAAAATTACTTTTGTTAACTCTCTGTTAAGTTTTAGGGGCCACTTTGCAACTTTGGAATTTTGAGGACTTAAGTGTTGATTCCGAGTTGCTTGGAGGGGGAAAAGTAAAAAATCCCACTTTTCCTCCCTTCTTTACTTACGGGATGAAAGAGCAGTCTTCATTCATTCTTCCTTCCGCTTCCTGCTTCTTCCATTGTTGACGGAAGAGATTTTTTTCTATTTCTTTCATTTCTTCTCAATTTCTCAATTTTCTTCCGCAAAAAAATTTGTTTTTCTGCACAGATGGCTTCTTTCTTCAAGATCTCGAAAGGGGAAAGCACCGATGATCTCGGGGCGAAGAAAGGAGGGAACTTCCTCCTTTGGTCCGAAATCATGTTGATTATTATTATTCAAAGCGTGATTGGGGTAACCTGGTGCGTGACTGGTACAAACATGTCTCAAATCTTCCAGATCCTGCTGTAAGTATATTCTTTCTTCCACTCATTTGGTTAATTTTTCAGATCTGCTCAATTCCTGTACTGCTTTGGACTTTTTGGAGTATATATATGCTTCCTATGATGTTTATGCATGCAGTTTATGGGCTAAAATGATGTAATTTTGGTAGTGATGCATGAAATTTGGGCAATTTATCTTTGCGATGCATAATTGAACTAGTAGTCACTATTTGACCCTACTATGCATGATTTATAATGTTAATGCAAATAAGGCTATATGATGTATGTTTTAGACCTAAAAATATTTTTACATGGTATATGTTCACAATACGGACTTTTCGGAATGAAATGCAAATTTTTCCAGGTGCATTTTTCGGATACATTTTCGGATATATGCAGGACAAAACAGATATTTTTTATGCACCAGAACTTATTTTCTCTGCATGCCAATGCTGTAGGGATATAAGAAATGCCAAGGAGATATTATTTTTTCATGATGGGTGGCATTTTTATTTTCTTTTTAGCGCACTTCTAATGCAGCTTATTGGATAATAAATGCAAATAATAGATGCATGTACTACTTTATTTGATGCAAATGGGATGCTAAAAATATATGAGATGATTTTTAATGTGAATGCATGGACGATTTTTTTTTTAACATGGATGAAAATAAAAAATGCGGTATTCATATTTAAATGCAAAGCATACATTTTTATGATGTCTAAAATGCTACAATGTATATTTAAATGTAAAAGATGTATATATATTTTTTTTTGTGGTTTTTTTTTATTGGTGATTGCTACACATTTTATTTCATTTACAGAAATGCAGACGAACATTTATATATATATATATATATATATATATATATATATATATATTGTATGTAACAAAAATGAAAAACACATGTTTCATATATACTTATTTTATTGTTGTTGTTTTTTATTTATTTATTTAAATCTAATGTATTGATTATGCAAGAAAAAGGGTTTGTGACAATCTTACCTTTTCTTTCTTTTCCTCTTTTCTTCTCAGGAGCGTAAGACTTTGAGCAGGGTCCGCGCAAGCTGTGATATGGTTTTGGACATCTTTCAGTCAATGCCTAAACCGGCCCAAGTTCTAGTGGAGGAGACGGGCTTCGAGGTGTTCATGCGGGCGTTTTGTCCCTTCCGCAGTTATACGACCATATTCGATGTGTTGCGGGACTACTAGTGGGACACGACTCACACTTTCCATCTTAGCTGGGGAGAAATTACTATGACCCCATGCGATTTTGTTGCTATCACAGGCATACCTACCAGCATCGGGCAGACCTTGGCACCCGATTATACCCTTCGTGAGCATCATGATGTGGTTGAGGATCTTCTGGGGTTTGTGCCCACATACAAGACTGCTGATGAGGTCACCATTCGCAGTGTGAAGGAGTGGCTCATGGAAAATGTTGGACAGGTCGATGTCGGGGATAGCGTCGTTGTGGCTCGTGTCGCCAGAGCATTTTTCTTTTTCTTTTTGGGGATGTCAATCTTTGCCAACTCCTCCACTTCTCTGAGGGTTTCATTGTTAGGCTGCCTTCGAGACCTGGACCACGTGATAGATTATGATTGGGGACAGGCAGGTCTGGCTGAGCTCTACGTCTCCATGGATAGGGTGAGTCGGAATGACTCAAAGGTCATGACTGGTTTTGCCCCTGCTTGGGAGGTATATTTCTTTTTCCCACTCTCAATTTTGTTTGTTTGTTTTTTTCTTTTTTTAGCTGACTTTTGCTTCCCTTCCCTCTTATTTTCAGGTATGGGCCTATTACATGTTGACTTTACAGGGCCATCTTTAGCGCGACAATGTTCTGGACCGCCTTACTTGGCCAAGTTTGTAAATGCAAATCGAAAGAAAAAGGACGGCAAGGGCCATTTTTTAGATTCATTGGGGCTTCGCGACATAATAGGGGGCTCGACCTCGGGCTCAGTGCACTTGGTCCCTTGGCAGAATCTGATAGGGCCATACGAGGTTACTCTGGCATTGAGTCGTTGCCGGATTTTGATGGTGTCGATTATGTGTGATTCTTTGTATATGGGCGAGCGGGTCAATTGCCAGCATTTTCTTACTTCGACACCTCCGGTGGCACCTCCTGCACCTCCCCCATGGGTAATTGTTCCAGACCTTCTGCCAAACCGGTATCTCTATTTGTCCAGATTTATGATGCCTCCCAGTGATTATCCGATCATATCGTGCGAGGATTTTTAGGGGCGATGCTCCATCCTCCTCCTCTTGCCCTTGTGACTGCCAGGCGTGCATCTATTGTTAGGCCCGGGTCTTCTTATTCTGTTCCCGATGTACAGTCAGAGTTTTCCATGCCTTATGACGCCTTTTCGACTTTCCGATATCGGCGAGACGGGAGGCTCATAGAGGAGGTCCTTCCTGATGCCGAGATCCCCGAGGAATATCATGTCCTGACATCATGCCCGCATGGTATATTCATCATCTTTTTTTCTCTTTTTTTTGTTAGCATCATTTATTTTTCTTTTTTTGGTGATGCTCTCTTTTTTTAATCATCTTTTTTTCTTTTTTTTTTTCTTTCGGTCAAGGTATCCGCATCAAGCATTGCGGGGCTTTGTTAGCATCAACAAGCTTTATCGGCGTTGAATGGGCCTTTTTATGCAGGTAACAATGCTATACGGCGGCCAGGCGCCCGTGATGATGAA
>CM028377.1:182759515-182808406 GCA_013146195.2 Codonopsis lanceolata
ATTAGATTTTTGTTCATTGTGATTTGTTGTTGTTATACATGTCAAAAATGATATGTTTCCATGGATATCAATAGACTTTGGTTAGGGTTGAAACCGAATGGGTTTATTGAGTATATTGGAATTGTTACGATTTAAACTTATTTTTGTTGGGTTAGCTTGGATAAATGTAATCCAGTATGCCTCGAACTAGAAATTTGGAACTTTGTAGTTTGACAAGTGAAGTCAATTAATTATAAAAATTTGTTACTTGAACCTTAGGATAAATTCCTATATCTCCTTGTGTTCATTGAATCTCAATTGATGCGAAAATTTGAGAATTGCTCGGGTGAGACCAAATTGTTAATAAGATTGATTCTTGGCTTAGGACTCTAATTGAGTCTCTTGAATGATGATTAAGTGCGAGATTATCGCTAATCCTTGGGTGGTTTATGTGTGAGTCGAGAATGCGTAACTCGATTGAAAGATGTTTCGAATGGGTTCAATTATGAACTAGGACCAATAATACTAGTTGACTTTTAATGAAGTCCCAAGATGCGAAGGAATGTAATATGTGACGTTACCTGGGGAACCTTGTTAACATCCTTGGAAATCCGGGATTGCTTCGTGACAATTCTTCCTTAGGAAGGATATTTGAACCGTGTATGTCTCGAGACTTCTATGACAGCATCTTGAGTTGTCGTAAAGATGATGAACAATCATCCAAGTCATGTGTGTGGTGATGGACTTATGAAATACCATTACATGGTTAATTGATGAATCTTGAGTAGTCTTCGTCTTCTCGTTTCTCAAGAAATGCATGCTTGATCTTTAGTTCTTAAGGGAACCTCGAGGGGATTTTATAATGTTATATATCTTATGATTCTATAGAACTGAGCTTGATAAGATTGGATTGTGAATGATGCATGAACTTCTATGTCTACTTGAGATTTTGACCTTTAAGCATATTGTGTGTCTTATCTTCATAATTTTCTTCCTATTGAGTATCAACGTGCTTTGATTTATGATTCTAGCAACAAATGGAATTTCGAACTTGAATTTGATCTAAGCTTAAGTGGACAATAATCAACTTAGGTTTCCGCCTTTTATACTTGACTTAGTAAATTTGAACTAGGTTCCTAAATGGAACAGAACTTAACCATGCCTTTAAACAAGAACCTAGAAAGGAGTCTCTGGAACACATATAGTGTTCAAACTCTATTTGACTGGAATTATAGAAATGACTCGACGGAGTCGATGTTAGTGAGTCATTTAACAATACCGACTCCACGATAAACCCCTACCACGCTTGAAATCCGTTTAACTAGAATACTAGTTTCGAGATTCTTAATTTAATTCATGCTCATGCTTGATTTCTAGCTGTAAAAGAATAACATGCCCACCTGACTTGAATGAGACCGCTATATCGTGCTCGCCCTCGCTTGATTTCTTAAATAAGTAAATATTACTTGTTTTCCCCAATAAGTCCACCGGTATACTGCTTTGTTGCCTTGTCTCCGTCTTGTCTTGCCTCTGTCGTTTCTGTCTTGTCTGTCTCGCCTTTGTCCCTGTCTTTGTCTTGTCTTGTCTTCCTGGTTGACAATTGCTTCACCGCTACGAATCACGTGAGATTCGTGATAGTGATGGGTTGCCGAACCGAACGCAAACCCTCCATTCTTGATCACTATGGAGAAGAGTACCTTGTGTAACCATTGGCGCTTGAATAATACTATCCTGGTCGATGTACCATCTCGCATTAATACGACAAGACGTTCGTTAACAGTTTATCTTCGGCAGCTACATGGCGGCACCAGATTTATATCCTATCCTCTTATATGTGGATTTCTTCTAGCATTTGTGAAAACAAAGTGCTATCATGAATATGTAAACTAAATGCCTGTATATACTTGTTCTTGATCGCTTGACCTTCGTGATAGGCCTGTGAATTGTATGATACGGATATATGTAGGTATACATATTCCTACTCGATTTCCCCTGATTGCCTGCATATGTATATATATGTAGATATACATACTCCTACTTGATTAACCATGATTGCCTGCATATGTATATATATGTAGATATACATACTCCTACTTGATTTACCCTGATTGTCTTCGTATGTATATAATTGTAGATATGCATATCCTTACATGATAAACTTCCATGAATGAATTGTTTGGTACATAAACGAATTTACATACCACACTTGATAATCCTATGAGGGACTTGGTATATGTATATTTATAAATATGCATACTTCTATTTAATTATTCTATGAGAGACTTGGGATGTCCTACGAATAGATATACATCCATAATCATGATTATTCTTGTGCCTTGCTTCCTGACTTGTTTGACTGTTTGTGAACAGGGGATTCACCCTGATTCATCTCGGTAGTCTGGTAAAGGACCGGTTTTCATTCAGTACAACCCGACTTACGGGGTCTTCGTAGTAACACGTTATCATTTCCTCTTATAGCAATATTCAAATTATGTCATATTGTTTAGTAGTAGCGTACTGGGTCATTATGACTCATCCCGTACTTTGTTTTCTAGTTGCGATTCGTAAGTCGTTGAGGGCGAGTAACGTGACCGTAGCGAGATCACGGTTGTTCGACGGCTCGAGCTTAATGCGTGTGTTCGTGATTGTATTAGTCGATGTTTCCGAGTAATAGCTTGTGGACTCTATCTCATCTAGCATTCTTGTCTTGTATATCATATTATTATATTCTTGTGAGCTCATTGTATTGTAAGGTTATTTAGACTTTCTGATCGGGTAGAATACTTGGGTTTTGATTTGATTCTCCTTTGGGCGGCGTGTTGTGTCGTTGCTCATAGCCTTGGTTTTATATTCGGTTGTATCCTTTGGGCTTTTCTCTATCCTAGTTATTATTATTATTGTTGGTTAACCCGGTATGCTTTAGCCGGAGGTAAGTGTTTTATCGGGTTGGTTCCTTCTTTGAAGCAGCCCGGCTGGAGTGCGATGGTTTGTCCAAATGCGTACAATGCAATGTTGCGACACGCGAGTTTCGTTTTCTTCCCCATTGAGATTTATGTCTCTCTTGGTATCCTTGGCCTTGGTTTCGAACTTCATAGCTCGGGACTACTTTTCCATGTAAACTTCATCTTGAATTTTGTAAACCCGTGTTTTTAGTACGACCTTGTGTGTGTGTTTCGAGCTTTTGATAGCTCGACTGTCCGACTCGCACTATTAATGTTTAAGTGCTTGCCCTCTTCTTGCCTTGTTCTAGCGACGTGACCTTGGGATTCCGTTCCGGAATCCGGGTTGGGTCGTCACAAAAGACATAGAAGATAATATTGATGTTTTTACCAAATTGGTAGAAGACATAAAACAAACCGGTGATGAACACATAGATGATTACTCTTCTATTGTGCTTTTAAATGCTATACCTGATTCTTATGCTGACGTGAAATCTGCTATTAAGTATGGTAGGGGTAAGATCACACTTGATACGGTGATATCTAGTTTAAAAGGCAAAGAATTGGATTTGAAAGCTAATAAGGGAAAATCTAACACCGGTGAGGTTCACATGGTGACAGGTAGGACGCTCGAGAGAAATAATGGTCATCAGCATAATCATAATAATCAAAACCAAGGGAATAATCAGAATTCTGGAAATAAGAATAGAAATAAAAGTAGGTCAAAATCTAGAACCAAAGGTAGGAAGTGTTACAACTGTGGTGAAAGTGGACATTTTAGGAAAGATTGCACAAATCCTAAAAAGAAAAATTTGAGTCCGCAAAGTGATTGCAATATGGCTTCTGCTAGTGAGGACTGTGGTGATGTTTTTATGGTAACCGATTTATGTGAAAGTTTTGCTAATTCTATTCATACCATGCCTGCTTGTGAAAATGAATGGTTAATTGACTCTGGATGTACTTATCACATGTCACCATTTAAAAACTTCTTTTGTTCTTACAAAAGCTTGGAAAATGGTTTTGTTTCTTTAGCCAATGAGAAAAAGTGTTCTATAGCCGGAATTGGTGATATTTGTTTAAAATTTAATTCTGGAAACACTTTTACCTTGAAAAATGTTCGACATGTGCCTGATTTATGTAATAATCTGATTTCGTGTGCATCTTTAGAAGATGATGGTTTAGAAGGTAAGTGGGGAAAAGGAATGATGAAAATTCTAAAGGGATCTTTAGTTGTCGTTAAGGCTGAAAAACGCCATAACTTGTATGTTTGCTCTGCCATGCCTGTTTGTCTTGATGATAACATTGCTAAGCTTGTTAAAGAAGATAAAACAAATTTGTGGCATAAAAGGCTTGGACACGTGAGTAGTAAGGGTCTTGAAATTTTAAACAAAAATGGATTTTTTGGAAAAGATAAAATTTCCGATTTGCCCTTTTGTGAAACTTGTGTGATGAGCAAACAAAAACGTGTTAGTTTTCCACCTTCTCCTAACCCCAAAATTTTTTCTTCAAAACGTGCACTTGATTATATACATGCTGATGTGTGGGGTTCTGCTACTGTGCCCACTCATGGTGGAAGTCGTTACTTCTTGTCGATCATTGATGATTTTTCAAGGAAGGTTTGGCTGTTTTTAATGAGAAACAAATCTGATGTGTTTGAAAATTTCAAAAACTGGAAAACTTTGATTGAAAACCAAACTGGTCTTAAAATCAAGAAACTTCGGACTGATAATGGGTTAGAATTCTGCAACTTTGAAATGGATAAATTTTGTGCTGGAAATGGATAAACTTGAACCTCGATCTGTGAGATGTGTTTTCTTGGGTTACCCCGAGGGTGTGAAAGGATACCGGTTATGGTTAAAAGAGGAACCGGGATTTAAAGTGATAATAAGTAGGGATGTTGTGTTTAATGAAAACGAATTTCCGTGCTTAAATGTTCCTGCTGAACCTGTTGAACCTATCCCTCTCCCGGCTCACATTATGGTGGAGCATCACTTAGGACCCAATGATGCTAGTTCAAGTGTGCAACCTGAAATTGAGAATTCTGAAAATTTGCATGAGTTTGATGAAAATGTGAATTTTGAAAATGAGCATGTTAATCCTGAAAATGTTGAACCTAATGAACAAAATGAAGTTGAAAATGAACAAAATGAAGTGCCTATATTGGATGAATTGCATGACTATCAACTTGCTCGTGATAGACCTAGACGCATTGTTAGGCAACCCTCTCGTTTTGATGATTTTACTTCATTTGTGTTTAGTGTGTTTGAATCCATTGATAATACCGAGCCTAAAACATATAATCAAGCCTAGAAATCTGCTAATTGTAATGAGTGGATTAATGCTATGAACGATGACATGAATTCCTTGCATGTTAATCAAACTTGGACTTTAGTGCCTAAGCCGAAAAACTGTTCTGTTGTTGCTTGTAAGTGGCTCTATAAAGTCAAGAATGAATCTGATTCAGTTAGATTTAAGGCTAGATTAGTGGCTAAGGGTTTTACTCAAAAGGAAGGTATAGACTACACTGAAATCTTTGCTCCAGTAGTTAAGTTCACAACTATTTGGATTATGCTTGCTTTGGTAGCTCAATTTGATTGGGAATTGAAACAAATGGACGTAAAGCGCTTTTTGCACGTGATTTAGATGAGAAAATCTATATGCGCAACCCGAGGGTTATGTGGATAATCAATTTCGATTATGTGTGCTTGCTTAAAAAATCCTTATATGACTTGCTTGATCTCCTCGCATGTGGAATAAAAAATTTGATCAATGCATGCTTGATTTAAAATTTAGCAGTGCGTATGATCATTGTCTCTATTTCAAGAATGATAGGAATGTATCTGTTTTCTTGCTCATATATGTGGATGATATGCTTCTTATTAGCCCATGTCCCAAATCGGTTGAAATTGTTAAAAATTGCTTAAGTGCTAGATTTGACATGAAATATTTGGGTGATGCTAACAAGATTCTTGGCATGAACATAATTAGAGATCGTAAATCCTCAATTGTTTACTTAAATCAGATTTCATATGTTGAAAAGATTTTGAGTAAATTTTCTATGTTAGATGCCGATTCTGTAGATGTTCCCCTTGCTGCCCACTTTGTGCTTAGTGAAGAGCAATGTCCTAAAAATCAATTTGAAATTAATCAAATGAGTAGAATCCCGTATTCTAATGCCATAGGTTCCATTATGTACTTGATGGTTAGTACTCGCCCGACATAGCTTATGCCATTAGTTGTCTTAGCCGATATATGTCGAACCCGGGATTGCCCCATTGGCACGCCGTTAAATGGTTGTTGCGATACTTGAAACACTCTTTGAACTATGGTATTAAATTCTTCAAATCTGAAAATGGTGTTAGATTGGTTGGGTATGTTGACTCGAATTATGCCAATGATAGAGATCATAGGAAGTCTACCACATCTTATGTGTTCACACTTTGTGGGTCTTGCATTAGTTGGAAGTCTCAATTACAATCCGTTGTGGCTCTGTCCACAACCGAGGCTGAATACATAGCTATAACCGAATCGATTAAAGAAGCTCTTTGGTTAAAAGGCTTAATTTCTGAAATCGGTTTTTTGAAAGAAAAAGTGGTGGTATTTTCAGATAGTCAAAGTGGTATTCAACTGTGTAAAAATCCAGTTTTTCACGATAGAACTAAACACATTGATGTGCGTTTTCATTTCATTCGTGATGTTGTTGCTAAGTGCATTATTTACTTGGATAAAGTTGATACTAGCTTAAACCAAGTGCCTTCCTGTTAAAAATTTTCTAAACTGCTTGAAAATTTTGATGATGGATACCGGTGATCCCGGTAATTAAGGATGTCCCATTTTCTTGTGATTTCCCCAAGAAATTCCATGGCTGTTCTGTGTGCATAGCTATGGTGACTTGACTAATTCTGCTTTTCGCTTTATGAATTAGTTAAGTATTTTGATTTCTGCATCTTTGTGTGTGTTAGAAATCTTTTTCCCTGCTTTGTTCTTACTTTGTGTTGGATCAAGTGCAGGGATAGGCGATGATGAGACCTTTCTTAAATTATGTCCTTGTGAGTCCATGTTTGTGAGCCAGCACTTGTTCCAAGATGGAGATTGTTAGAACAGGAGGCCCTAAGTGGCAGCCTTCTAGCCAGCCCAAAACAAATCAATTGGCCCATCTCCTTGGTGACTTGGTGCACCGGTTACCCCTTTCCTAGTTTAATGCCAATCCCTTTAATTACTCCTTGATTGACTCTTGACTCATATATATATACTCCCTTTTGTTCTCTTCGGCAATACAACAGCAAATTGAGAGAAACAGTAGCCGCTCCCTTGTATCCCTTTCTTCTCTGTTCTGTGATTGCCGAAGGTGTTTTTAGTGTGATCCTCCGGTGAGCCTTCTTCTTTGTCCTATACAGTGAGCATTGAGTATTGGGTGGGTTTCAGTTTGGGGATTGGTGAGTTCTCTTGTCTCCGATTATCTCCCTCTTTGTGTTGCCGGAGATAGTCGGTCGGATTGATTGCCTTTGGGTTCTACCTTGGCTTTGCTTGGTTTACAGTGGGCTCTTTGGTGGGCAATTGGTCGGTGAAAGGAATCTGAGCCGAAGAGCTTGTAGCCTAGACCTTTGTGGTCAATGACGGCGAGTCGTGCTTGGGTCACGGCGTAATTGCGAAGCTCTTCGTTCCTCTGTGATTGTTATTCTTCCCGTAGCTTTGTTTTCTTGTTTATTGCCTAACTTTGTTTTTTTGCAGAATCTTGCGTGGGTTCCTTCCAAAGCTACAGGAGAAACTAATGTCTTATGACATTTAGCTTTGTTTATTTACACTTGTTCACTGCATGTTTATATAGTCTGCATTAATAGACTAGTAGATAGTTGATTTGGGTTTTTTGATTAATTTCAAAAGTCTCGTTTCTGTACTTATTCGTTCCGGGTAGTGTGATATAAAATCACAACATATATATCAAGCTTGGTCAACCTATTATTCAGCTGGTATGAGTTGCTTGCTTTCATTGATATTTCTGGAGGAAATTGGATCACCAATTCCTTATAAAATCGTACCAGATGACTAATATGTTGACCAAACTTGATAGTAATCTTGATAGTAAACTTAACCCAAATCATATAATATCAATTAACTATACATACCATCATTAAATGGTCTCGGTCCAAACATAAAATATATTTTCCAGTTATCTAATCTTGTTTTTGGGTTAAGTTTGACTATGCAATAATATTATAGTTGTAGTTTGTTTTTTGGGTTAAGTTTGATACTAACAAACTGTCATTATTCATATTTAGAGGAACTAGTAAGGTTCACCTGCGTTGCACGTGGTGCTAATGAATTTTTTTAATGACTTGCTAGTTTCTTCGTTTTTATGTTTACTTTTAATTATTTGATTTTTTTGTATTTTAATAATTACAATTTTTGAAACTTATAAATTGTGATGTTGTGCTTTTAGCTTTTTTGATACTTTGTTTTCCGGTCATTTATAATGTATACTTTTAGTAATTGTATAGCAACTTATCCTACAAATTTGTCTTTTTTGTTAGTTATTTTCATTCTCTTTTTTTATTACCAAACATGAATTCATTCACTTTTATGAGTGTGTGAATTGAAAATAATTCAAACTTACTATATTAAATAAACACATTGTTTTTGGAGACTTTGTTTATGTCGTTTCTGAAATTTATGACTTCTTTTAGAAAATAATATATTGTGTTAGAGAAATCAAACTTTCAACCCCAAAGTACATATACTTACACTAAAATAAGAAATTTACTCAAAATATCTATAAAGCTCCACTTTGCCACCCAACCTAAGTTTTGTGTCATTTTCATATCTTATTTTATAATTATTTTCTAGTTTGCCCCTAGCCACGATGAAGATTACCAATCTGGCGTTAATATGCACATTGTATTTCACGTGTAGGGTATTTTCGTCATTTTTACAGCAACGCTTTCTCTCCTTTTATTACCCAAAGAGAAACTTCATTTTTTTCTTCTCTGGCAATGCTTTCTTTGCATCTTCTCCAGTAATGACCTTGTATGTAAATTTTAAGTGAGATAAAACTCAAGAGTGTATTAATGTTTTGTTCAAATTATTATATAGAAAAATAAATAAAAATAAAGCGGAATCATATAGAGATATTGAACTCAAAATCAGATAATCACACTTAGGTGTCAAGGCCGCCACGAATTAGAACCCACCAAAAAATTAAAGGCGTATAACATAATACACAAGCATACACCAAGAATTTCCCTCTTTCTCCCTCGTACAACATAATACACAAGACACCAAGCATTTCAAATATCATATTAATTTGAATCCATCACATACGTATGCGACAATGATGAGGAAAACCATGGTTCAATCCGTCTTCATCGTCCATACAACTCCAACAAATTTCTCATCGCCACCGTTGAGATTGTTTATGGTTTGATTGGATCAAACTTTCGATCTTAAACATTATTCGCCACTTGTGAGTGCCCCGGGAGATTCCCCCGGATCGTGCACTCCCTTGTTTAGGGGAACACGCGATTCGGGGAAGACATCACTCTTTTCATTCCATCTTCCCTTGTTTAGGGGAAAACGAAATTAAAAGTGCAAAAAGAGTGTTGTCGAAAGCGCGTTCAACATGCCTCGGTCACTGAGTGTGCTTTAGTTCACTATGAGTGCTTTGGATTTTTCTATATCTCATCCTTCCTTGTTTAGGGGAAAACAAGATGTAGAAAATGCAACACACCTTTTCATCCCATCTTCCCTTGTTTTGGGGATAACGAAATTAAAAGTTTAATAAGGATGTTGCAATAGCGCGTGGGAATACGCCCGACCTCACTGTGGACTTGGGTTCATTTTGGATAACTATAAGTGCTTTGGGTTTTTCCATATCTCATCCTCCCTTATTTAGGGGAAAATAAGATTCAGAAAATACAACGCCCTTTTCATTCCATCTTCCCTTGTTTAGGGGAAAGCGAAATTAAAAGTGCAAAAAGGATGTTGTGAAGGCGCGTGGGAATATGCCATGCCTCACTGTGATCCAAAATGTTGTAACATAGTCGCCATCTTTATTTTAAGGAGAAATAAAGAAAAACAAAAAATAACCAGATTTTGTAAAGGGTTCGGAGGCTAAGCGGCGAGGTGGGAAGGTGTTAGGCACCCAACTCGCCCTTTCGGTCTCAAAATAGTTTTTGGCTAAAATATGCTTTTATTATATTTATTTAGCAAATGAAATAAAACATTTAAACATGTATATCTGTATCTATATTATTACAAACTTGCATCAGCCTCCTTGTAGGAATTACAAATATATTTATAAATATTTGGTCATAATAATGGCTCTTTTTAGTGCTATTTTCTATAGAAATCCGGGCAGCATAACTGCTTATATTTTTACATTAGGCCGGCTGAAAATAGCATTTTTTTTAATTAAACCTCTTAAAGGCTTACCTTTAAGAGCGTGGGGTGTGCTCGCTATGTCCTTCCGGGAGAGGGACTCTTTTGCTGTTAGAGAGATTCGGGCAGAGTAACTGTTTCCGAAAGTTGCTTTTAGGCCTCGGGAAACAGGCGGAGCAACTGCTTGCTTTTTGCTGTTGTTTGCTTGCTGACGGCGGAAATCAGGTAGATGAACTGCTTGCTTCTTGCGGATTTGGCGTCTGGATTCGGGTAGAGCAACTGCTCTTTTGGGATTTTTGGACCGGTGGAATAGGGTGGAATCCTAGTGGGGAGGCTAAGGTTCACTTTGACCGGTTGGTTTTGTGTTTGGAAGAGATTTGACGATGCTTCGAGGCTTAGAGGAGGGGAACTCTCACAACGCTCTCTCAGAACTCACTGCGGGAGAAACTTTACTGCGTGATCGCGGTGTGTGAACTGTGTGTGTGAAGTCTGGTGTGAATTCACTGAAGCCGGGGCCTTCTATTTATAGGTCGAGATGGGGACTCCTTCGTCATTACGTTTTCTCTTTTGTGCTTCACCAGCTTGTACCGCGCTGAGAGAGTTGTGCCAAAAGCAAAGAGCTACAGTACATTGAGTACTGTTGGGCGCCACCCCTAGAAGAAGTGGGCACCACGCCGGAGAGGGAGGGTGGCGCCGAGGTCCTTTTTATGCCCCTTTTGACACTTTATTTTGCATTTCCTTTTGCGCATCCTGCTTTTCCTTTTGCATTTTTAAACCCTATAACTTGACATTTGTTATGTTTTAATAGGTCTTGATATTTCATGTCATGTTACATACCAGTGGTACGAAATTGGGGTGTCTACAATTACTGGGACGCCCTTGGATCCATGGGGTAAAAGGGGTAGTTTCCTCACTGCATCAACGTGTCAAATTTATCCACGATGACCATATAGTAATCATTTTTGCCGATAAGATCGTGGAAAATAAAGAAAACAGGGACATCCCAATCCTCGAAATAGAGCACGATGACACATGTATTTTCCTCAGTGGCTTCGAAGTTATCCCCCAAGCTAGAGTCAACGCCATTGAATGTGGGCGAGAAATTGACATCACCAGAAAGAAAACCACGTCTTTAGGAAACATGGTCCCGTTAAACATGTTTTGAAAAATGAATTACATGCTTGGTTTGGGTCTCGACAGAAATAACAGGGACTTGTCAATCCAGTCCAAGATGAACTTAAGGAATGTATCCCTCCTTTTGGTCTAGGATACAAACCTACTCCAACTGAAATAGTCGCGGTCATGAAACAGAAACGTGAGAAAAGCAAGGCAGAACGAGAAAAGTGTCCTTACATATATCCCCCTCTCCAACCATATAGGAAAACCCTAAATGTTTACTTTGTAAGGAAAGGAGAAACAGATGACTATCTCATGTTTCCCGAGCCCTGGTTAGACCATAATGGGAAGAGACACCCTGGCTGGGAAATCTTCGAAGATGTCAGTCTCGCCAATGGTAAAATGGAACAGGTTACCCTGGAGTCTTGTAGCCCTACATATAAAATTATCATAGTTGAAAACACCTGGACCATAGACCAAGATGACTATGCTCTGGCCTTGTTAGATGATGATTCTCTGGGAGGCGGTTTCTTGGGAATGATAGATGGAGGCAGTAGCTATGAAAATCTACCTGGTGAGTTTGAGTCTATTGCTGATAAGCCTCTGCAGAATTGGTATACTATGACCGGCCCGTTCTTGACGCCTGGAGATTTGGTGGACCGTTTCGGATATACTATTCCCCATCCTTCTTTTAGCCTTACGGATTGGTCATCTACCGATCCGCTCCCTAAATTGAGGACCTCAAACCCCAAGGCCTCAATAATGCAACCATGCCTATACACTTTGCTCCTAATAATGATAATCTAGACATCTTCGCGTATTCCTTAGTTTCACTTTCATTAAAAGATGAATTAATTAGCTTTGATAATAAGTCGTTTAATGAAATGGATTCAAAAGATAAATGTTCCCTGGGGCTGAAGACTTGTCAGTCAAGCACCAAGAAAAGCACCAATTAGCAGCAGCATATGAAGACTTGTCCGCCATTAACCTGGGGCTGAACAATGAAATCAAAGAAGTCAGAATCGGTAACTACCTGTAAGGTCCTGAAAAAGCAGCACTGATCGACCTCCTCAAAGAATTCGTGGACATCTTCACATGGTCCTATGAAGATATGCCCGGGCTGGATCCCACCATTACAGAGCACCTGATTCCCACTTGTCCTGATGCTAGACTAATCAAGCAGAAACTCCGCCGAATCAAACTGCGCGTCAAGTTTATCCGGGTAGTTGAATACCCGATCTGACTGTCAAACATAGTGACCGTTCCAAAGCCCAACGGAAAGGTTCAGATATGTGTGGATTTTCGCGATCTCAACAAGGCGTCGCCCAAAGAAGACTTCCCTCTACCCAACATCGATATTGTGGTAGACTCCGTGGCCTCTCACAAAATCAGATCCTTCGTAAACGGCATGCTAGGCTACAACCAAATCAAAATGGCAGCAGAAGATCAAGAAAAAACTTCATTCACCACCCCCTGGGGAACTTACTTGTAAAACCCTAATTTATGTTGTTGCTTGTGTTATGCATGAACTCATACTCTTATAATCATCATAAACATGTTCATTTAGCTCCCGTATATGTTTAGAGTCAATAGCATGATCGTCGACGTCGTTTGAGATGCATGTATGCACTTTTCTTTCGCGAGATGCTTTGAATCTCGGGTTTAAGACTTATGTTGTAACTTCATGGATTATTGTTAAAGGGCATTTAAAACATCATTTACATGCCTTGGATGTTTGTTAGATGCTAGTTGCATCGACGGTTTGGTTGCTAGTTGGATTCTAGCGAAAACCCTTTTCAGTTTCACTTTTCCGGTCGTCGTTCGGGCGAGTTCTGCCTGAGTTCTTGGCCCTGTTTTGGTGAGGTTTGAGACTTGAATCCTTTGGTTATAGATTAGAGGATATTAAGGTTGAATTGTAGACCAATTTTGGCTTGGAAGGACTCGAGAACGCACGCGGAGAGGCGGGATCGAGCAAGGTTGGAGCAAAACCCTAATTGCTGAAATTGCCTTGATGCGGTCGCATCATCATTATGCCAAGCGACCGCAAGGGGTCCTGTTTCCAGAATGTCGGATTTTTTGCCCTTTTTGCATTCTGTCCGAAAGTTTGACTCATTAAACCATTTTAAACACATCCTAAACCAACTTAATTAGCCTAACACTAATCCTAAACACCTATTAGGAGTTTAGGGGGTAATTAGTGACTTAATTAGAGTAACTAAACCCCCATATAAAACCCCAATCTGCCGCATTCTTCAGTCTAGTTCGGCCAGCAGAAAAAAATCGACTTCTTTCTTCTCTTCTTGCAATTTCTGGGAGCTCTCAACAGGGAGCTTGAGAGAGGGCTTGAGAGTGTTGATTCAAGGGTTTCAAAGGGGCCAAGCTTGGTGTCCATTGATAGGGTCTTCTTCTTCCCCAATCTACCAACAAGTTTGAAGAAAGTGTTGAGGAGAAAACTCCATTGTTAGGGCACGAATTTTCACCATTGTTAGGGCTAAGCTTTGGTAAGTTTCTACCTTCCTTCCCCTTCTTTTTAGGCTCCATTGACCCTAGGGAATCAACCATGTGTGCTATGTGGGTCAATGGAAGCCATTGTTAGGGTTTCTAGAAATGTATGAACCCTAGGATTTCAAGTTTATGTTAGAGCTTGATTGGCCTATGTGAGACCATGTCTATGTGAAATTGATGTTCTAAATTGCCTAATGAACTTGATTATGTTGATTTTTCATGAAGATTGATGTTAGTTTGGTTGAGATGCTTGGAGGGTGATTTGCCCTAATTTGGTCTTAGCTTGCAATCTAATGATGTTAGCTTGATTAATATGTTTTACAAGCTTAATAGAACATATTGAACCATGTTGTGAATTTTATTCATGAATTGAATGTTATGATTGGTATGATGACTTGGATGATATTATGCACAAGATGGCTAAATTATTCTAAGTTTCATTGTTAATTAGTTTGTTGGGTTTATATGAGTATATTGAACATTGGGATTGTGGTTTTGGGCGATAGTTATGAACATAGGGGGTTGATGAAGCCTAAGCTTCTAATCCTTGAATTTTCGGAAAACGTAGATTGAACTCAACGGAGTTAACCTTTGGGTTAGTATGAATCCTAGGAACTATAATTTTAAGTCCTACGGAATTTTGGGTAGAATTCATGGAGGTCAAGCCTCCAAGAAGTTTTGAAGTGTGTGAAGCACACTTGATTATGAGAGCTTATATGATTCTCGGTTATGATGTTTATGCTAGTTGTGAATGAATTGCATGACTAGTTTGATAGTAGAGTGTTTACCTACTTGTTTTGAGCATATGAGTATATATTACTTGTGCTTGGGTTTTAAGTCCAAATTGGCGTCGATGTTGAGTCTTTGGTGGGGCGATACATCGTCTTCACGAATTGTGGGATTCGTGATCGCGATGTATCGCCGTCTTGAGTTTGCACACACCCTCCATCGATGGCCACGGTGGGGAAGTAGTTTATCTTAGTTGTAGTAATACACATGACTTTGATAACTATGGAACTCGGCGGAGGCGTCTCGGGGCGTCGATATCTGAGAGGGATATCGAGGGCACATAAGGGTTTTGCACGTGTTTTTGCAGGAGCGACACGCGCGGAGGAATTTCGGTAATGGTATCATATCCCTTATATATATGAATTGTTTCACAAGTGCTTAAGTAAATAACGTGCTTGTTGGATTTGGATATGATATGATGCTTGTGTTGGTTTCTTACATGTTATACTTAATAGATAACATATTGATTTAAGTTGTTAAGCATATATGCTACCACATGAATATTATGGGAATGGTTTTATTGCCAAAGGTATAATTATTGTTGTTTAGGACTAAAATGCCTTGACATGGTTTTATGATGAGATGTTATACTTTAACGATAACATGTTTATTTAATGTCGAGCATGGATGCCATGACATGAATTTATATACGGTTATTTCATGACGATAGCATGACATGTTTTATGATTGAGCATTATGCCATGATAGGAAGTTATGGTTAGTAACTTACTAAGTCATCGTGACTTACTTTTATTTGTTGGTTGTGTTTCCCTAGATCCGAGTGAGTCGCGAGCGGATCCAAGTAAATCGAAGGCCGTTGGCAAGGAATTCTTTTGGAAAGGTTGCTACATAGTTGTTCTTTTTGCTTTTGGTGAGGTCGTTGGGAAGAATGAAGTTATGTAAACTTCATTATTGGGTAGCAAACCTTTATGTGCATTGAATGATGTAATTATTGCTAGATATTCTTTTGGCAGCCGACAAGTAGGAGTCGTGCTTGATGTATGTTGGTAGTTAAACTTTCATATGTTTTTGGTTGTTAGTACTTATTATTATTAGTACTCATGTTGTTGGTAGCCGACAAGTTTTAGTCGCTTGGTTTATTGGTGAAAATGTTTAGCATGCTATATTGCTAGTTATTAATATGTTTGTTCTCCGGCATGTGTTTAGCCGTTGAGTTGTTAGACTAGAGTCTTAGACTTAGTTTAATGTTGGGTTCCTCGCCGTAGTTTCGCCGATGACTTGGTTTTATTTTATGCTATATATTTGAATTGCATAATGGAGTTTGTTCTACGTGCCCAATGTTGCGGCACGCGAGTCGAATTTTTGGGACCGAGAGATTAATCGTCTCTTTGGTTGTTTTAGTTTGAGCTTGTTAGCTCGGGCGCCACTGTTTTATTTCATTTGCTTCCGCATGTGTTTTAAGTTGTCGGTGTATCGCCGTTATGGCCCTACCCATTATTTGCTACTTGTGTATTGTTATTTGTTTTCTTGGCGGCACGACCTTGGGATTTCGTCTTGGGATCCGGGTCGGGTCGTCACATTACTGCTACACTGTCATGTCGTTTGGGCTAAAGAATGCTGGGGCTACATATCAAAGAGCTGCCCCCACCCTCTTCCGAGGATATGATCCATAAAGAAGTCGGTGTATGCGTGGACGACATGATCGTGCACCGCAACGACACCGATGGTGCCCATATCAAAACCTTTGAAAATTCTTCGAAAGGTTAAGAAAGCATCAAATGAAGCTTAACCCCACCAAATGTACATTTGGGGTTACCAAGGGCAAGGTCCTGGGATTCATGGTGACCGAGCAAGGCATCGAGATCGAGCCAGCCAAAATCAAAGCCATCATAAACATGCCGCAGCCAAAAACTCCAACATAAGTCAAAGGCTTCCTGGGTCGATTGCAATATATCAGTCGTTTCCTCATACATCTAACCTCCATATGTGAGCCCCTATTCATGCTCCTAAAGAAAAATACTGACCAAATCTGGGACGAAAAATTCTAGCTAGCCTTCGAAAAAATAAAAGCCTACCTTGCCAACCCACCAGTGTTCGCTCCTCCCCATACACATAAACCTCTCTTCCTATATTTAATCGTCCACGTATACAAAGATGCCAGGGGCTATGCTCGCCCAAGAGAAAGAAAACTCCTACATTGAAAATGTCATTTACTTCATAAGTAGAAAGTTACAAGGAAGCGAGCTCAACTACAAAGCATTGGAGAAAAGCTGCATTGGTCTAGTCTGGGCAACCCAAAGGCTCAAAACTTATCTGCAAGCTCGATCCATCAGGCTCATCTCCATAATGGATCCTATAAAATACATCTCCGGCAAGCCATCACTTTCCAGCCAATTAGCCAAATGGTCATTCCTCCTCAACGAATTTGTCATCACCTATGTCACACTCAAATCCATTAAAGGCATCGTGATTGCAGACCATTTAGCTGATCTGCGTCTAGAAGCATAAGATGCATCAGAGCCTAGTTTCCCAGACAAAGGTGTCCTAGAAATTTCCGATCATGACACCAAATCACAAATGTTCTTTGACGGAGCCGCCAACAAAAGAGGCATTGGCATAAGAATCCTGCTAATCGATCCCGCAGATTCCCACACTCCGCTGGCCATAAGACTGGAGTTTGAATGCTCAAACAACACTGCTGAATACGAGGCATGTATTGCCGGTCTAGAAGAGGCTCTCCGAAGGGAAGTGGAAAACCCCAGGATCCCCCGCTGCAGCTCTATCATGCCAAACTGACAGTACTGGCAAGCGAATTTGATAATATCTCGTTCCACTACCTATCGCGGGATAGAAATCAATTCACCGATGTCTTGGCCACTCTAGCATCATTGGTTCGAATTCCCATAGAAATCAATGTCCAACCATTTATGGTTAGGAAAAGGACCAATCCATCGCTCTGCGTTGTAATCGATGCCGCTCCTGAAAAAGGTAACGAGCTCTAGTATTCAGATATCATGAATCTGCTTCAAAAAGGAGTCTATCCGCCCAACCTAGACAAAAGAGGGAAAATCTCCCTACGGAGATGGGTATCGCAATTCGTAATCAGCGAAGGCATCCTATACAAAAGGCACTACTAAGGTTTAAACCTATTATGCATCAATCAGGCCAAAGCTGAGCAAGTCATGGATCAGCTTCATGGTGGTACTTGTGGGCCACACATGAACGGGCATATGCTATCAAAGAAAGTCATCCGACAAGGGTACGATTGGAGTACACTAGAAACCGATTGTATTAGGTGGGTACATCATTGCAACAAATGTCAACGCTTTGTAAATCTACAGCATTTTGGATCACAATGAGGAAGGGCTTATTCCCACGCGCCTTCGCAACATCCTTTTTGCACTTTTAATTTCGTTTTCCCCTAAACAATGGAAGATGGAATGAAAAGGGCGTTGTATTTTCTGTATCTTGTTTTCTCTTAAACAAGGGAGGATGAGATATGAAAAAACCCAAAGCACTCATAGTGATCCAAAATGAACCCAAGTCCATAGTGAGGCCGGGCGTATTCCCACGCGCTCTTGCAACATCCTTTTTGCACTTTTTATTTCGTTTTTCCCTAAACAAGGGAATATGGAATGAAAAGGGCATTGCATTTTCTGCATCTTGTTTTCCCATAAACAAGGGAGGATGAGATACAGAAAAATCCAAAGCACACATAGTGGACTAAAGCACACACAGTAACTGAGGCGTATTCAACACGCTTTCGACAACACTCTTTTTACACTTTTAATTTTGTTTTCCCCTAAACATGGGAAGATGGAATGAAAAGAGTGATGTCTTCCCCGAATCGCGTGTTTCCCTAAACAAGGGAGCGCACGATTCAGGGGAATCTCCCGAAGCACTCACAAGTGGCGAATAATGTTTAAGATCGAGAGTTTGCTCCAATCAAACCATAAACAATATCAACAATGCCGATGGGAAATTTGTTGGAGTTGTATGGACGATGAAGACGGATTGAACCATTGTTTTACTTATCATTGTCGTATACGTATGTGATGGATTCAAATTAATATGAGATTTGAAATGCTTGGTGTATGCTTGTGTATTATGTTCTACGAGGGAGAAAGGGGGAAATTCTTCGTGTATGCTTGTGTATTATGTTGTACGTCTTTATTTTTTTGGTGGGTTCTAATTCGTGGCGGCCTTGACACCTAAGTATGATTATCTGATCTTGAGTTCAATATCTCTATATGATTCTGCTTTATTTTTATTTATTTTCCTATATAATAATTTGAATAAAACATTAATACACTCTTGAGTTTTATCTCACTTTAAATTTACATGCGAGGTCATTAATGGATAAGATGTAGAGAAAGCATTGCCGAAGAAGAAAAAAAGAAGTTTCTCTTTGGGTAATAAAAGTAGAGAAAGCGTTGCTGTGAAAATGACGAAAATGCCCTACACGTGAAATACCATGTGTGCATATTAACTTTATTGGTAACCTTCATCGTGGCTAGGGGCAAACTAGAAAATAATTATAAAATAAGATATGAAAATGACACAAAACTTAGGTTGGGTGTCAAAGTGGATCTTTATAGATATTTTGAGTGAATTTCTTATTTTTAGTGTAAGTATATGTACTTTGGGGTTGAAAGTTTGATTTCTCTAACACAATATATTATTTTCTAAAAGAAGTCATAAATTTCAGAAACGACATAAACAAAGTCTCCAAAAACAATGTGTTTATTTAATATAGTAAGTTTGAATTATTTTCAATTCACACTCATAAAAGTGAATAAATTCATGTTTAGTAATAAAAAAAGAGAATGAAAATAACAAAAAAAAAAGACAAATTTGTAGGATAATGTAACGACCCGACCCGGACCCGAGATGGGATCGCGGATCGGACCGTCCAAATAGGGGGAAACAAGAAACAACGATCATGTAAGGACTCAATTAATAAAAACTGACGCGATGCAACATTTCAGTCATAACAAAACTTGACACTAAAAGGTCGGTATTTTTAAAAATCATTTCACCTGATTAAACAGTTAAGGAATTAAACCAAGTCTTCGACGACACTACATGCCGGAACCCAAGCTAAGCAGTTAATACAACAAGGAAATAAATAAGAGCTAATGGGATGATCAGCGGAAGACTATACGTAGTGAACAACAACAAGAAATACAAGGCACGGCTAACACAAATGCCGACATCAAAAGGAGTATAAGTACTACAAGAGTTAGAACTACAAGTAGCTAACAGGGTAACGCAAGTACAATGTCTATACACATTCCCAAGCATAGTCTAGTTGACTTGCTTTAAAACCCATCGTCCTTGCAAAATACAAAAGAATAGAAGAGGATATCTAAACCACCTCTTCAACCGCAAAAGCCGGACCAAAAGAGAACTAAGGAGTACAAGCACCGTGAGCCTCAACGAGTAGGACCTGACCTGCTAGGATCTAAAATAGTAAAGGGGAAAAGGTAAGTCATAAAGACTCGTAAGCTATCAATCATGCATGACATGGCAAAATGCATCACACCAGGCAAGACATTATCACAAGCATAGAGATCATATATTCAAGATGCACATTATTTACACATAAGTGTTAGGAAGTAAATCACATAGGATAAGGATATATGGAGAGCCGGGGCGCTGCGTAGTTCCTGCATACAAACACTTTCGAGAATGTGAGGTGTCGATGGGTGTGAAAAATACATCGACCTTCCAAGGAGATGCCCGGGATAGACACCCAATGAACGCGTATAGGTTGGCAAAAGGGAGCTACTTCCTCACTGTGGCCACAGTGGAGGCGTGTGTGTGGGAGCAAGTATGCCAGCTAGACTCATGCAAATGCCAAGTAATGTTTACTCAACAAATAATCAAGTACCGAACGAGCTCGACAAGAGCGACCTCGTTCAAGACAAGTAGATAATTCTCATCAATAACCAAGCAAGGTTGAGCTCGACAAGAGCGAACTCAATATGTCAAATAGGCATTTATTAATATGTGCCATATAAGTACAAGCATAATGGTCAATCCAATTCAAGAGTCTAGAACTAGTTTTCTAGTGGAACGCATGTAATAACGTCGTAGGGATTGATCATTTAGCCGGTATTGTTCAATAGCTCACTAATGTTGACTCCGTTGAGTTATTTCTACAAATCCAACCAAGTAGAGTTAAAACATTGTATTCCAAACTCTTTTCTAAGTTAACGAATCGATTAGACTAGGTCATTAATCCAAATAATAACCATAGCTAAGAATAACTCAAGTTTCCAAATTATGGAACCCTAGAATCACGATTTCCGAATAATTGACGAAAGTCTATGATCCAAGAACAATAGTTATTTCTAACATAGCATAGAACACTTTTAATTCTAGGCTTAGTATCAAAACAAAACAACTGAGTTCATACCCAATAATTTCCAGAAATTCATAACTCTCTAAAACATATTATTAACATGGTAGAAGTCAAGGAGAGTATGATTTAGACATGGAAGAAAGAGGGGGGTAGCATGTTATATCTAGCATAAGACCTAAGGGAAATCAATAGCTTACCTCAAGCCAAGCAAAAGATGAAAGCAAGGAAAACTAATAGTGATCTACTCGATGGCGGCTTCGAAACGACTGTCTCGGAATCGCAAACGGGTCTTGAAATCTCTTGGAAGCCAAACCCTCACACACTATCTCACCAAGACTCTCACGCACGAACTCTCTCCAGACAAAGGAAGAAGAAGAAAAGAAATGAATGGCAAAGAGGTTGTCTACAACTGAAGTAGAAGAAATCAGCTTAATTTGCATGAGTGGAGTACACATGGCGCATGGAGAGTGAGGGAAATAGGGTTAACAATCTTGTTTAGACTTAGGTTAGACTAATAAGGTTCTAACACAACTGATTAAGATCACTAATGGTAGAGGTTTAGTAAAGGTACAAGAGTAATCAACCAGAATTACAGAAAAATCCCGTCATGGAATCCTCCGGTTCAATTTGAGGTGGCCAAACTTCTCCCTAAGTGTTCGGTTCATGGGGCCGAACATTGCCCTAGTTGTTCGGGTGGCGAGTGGAACAAATTCTCGGCCAAATCTTTGGGTCAAACAGTCCAAAATTGACGGCAAACACAAGGCAAACACAACTTGAAGAAGTATAAGAATGAGTACTAAGTGTCATTTTAACAATGATAAAAGACTCTCATGGTCTTGGCTAAGTCCAAAAAGATCAAGGCCTGAGCAAGAACAAGCCAAACTAGAGCATGCAAGACATAAGAGTTCAATACGACAATTATTACTCGACCAAGGAATACAATCAAGTCAAACATGTTAGGGATACTACTAGCATGTTAAACACATATTCAAATCATGTTAAACAAGTATAGAAGACATGTTACACAAGTAGGTTTTGGGTTCTCAAAGATAAGTTCCTATACAATGACAATGACCGGAAAACAAAGTATCAAAATAGCTAAAAGCACAACATCACAATTTATAAGTTTCAAAAATTGTAATGATTAAAATACAAAAAACATCAAACAATTAAAAGCAAACATAAAAGTGAAGGATCTAGCAAGTCATTTAAAAATATATATATTATCACCACGTGCAACGCACGTGAACCTTACTAGTTCCTCTAAATATGAATAATGACGGTTTGTTAGTATCAAACTTAACCCAAAAAAGAAACTACTACTATAATATTATTACATAGTCAAACTTAACCCAAAAACAAGATTACATAATTAGCAAATATATTTTATGTTTGGATCGAGACCATTTAATGATGGGAATGTATAGTTAATTGATATTATATGATTTGGGTCAAGTTTACTATCAAGATTACTATCAAGTTTGGTCAACATATTAGTCATCTGATATGATTTTATAAGGAATTGGTGATCCAATTTCCTCCAGAAATATCAATAAAAGCAAGCAACTAATACCAGCTGACTAATATGTTGACCAAGCTTGATATATATTCCACTATTTTTGAAACAAAGTTCTTCAAGCCTATGTGCACTACAGGTGTGAACTTCATGTTTCACTTTTGCCCTCTCAATGCTATCCTCCGGCAGTTCCAATAGTGAATATTCATAATCTATAACCATTACCAGTTTGAATCTCCATTAGAACAAATTAAATTTTCTTCAAGGTCATGTAGATCATATAAAATCATTTGTGTATCGATCCAGAAAACGAAGCCTACAAGGGACATATGTTCTTAAGATGCTTCATCAAAACTAACATTCCAATATGCTTGGTTCACTTCCATAATAAATTACATTCAAACACATAATACACCAAAAATTCCTATTGAACCATAAATCTAAACAATAATCAACTTGTTAATGAATGATAATATAACTTAGTAGTAAAATATCCATAAATTTAAACAAGGACAAGAATGATTGCACATTCAAATAGTGGTTTACCATTCCTAGGACAGCTTGCATGCATAGTCATAAATATGGATATTTTAGTGAGCTAATCAAAGGAGAGAGTTTATACTACAGAACACATGATTACATACATATCATTCAAACAACTGTTTTGTGCATATTCAGGATGCAGTAGCATATAACGCGACGTCGCGACCAAGAAATAGAACTACATAGTAAGACGTGGCGAGTTTCAGCAACTAACCTTAGGTAAACTATCACGTACTTCATCAACAAACCACCTACACAAATATTTAAAGAGAAGTTCATATTAGCTTTAAGAACTTCAAATGATGTGTCCAGTTTACTAGCTAATAGAACAGTCACCAGTGCACTTTTTTTAATGACCAAAACAGATATGAAATCTATGAATGCGAATAGGAAGAAAATTAATGGTTAAACCTGTAATCAAATGAAGGAAAAAACCGGTGCAAAGTGTTCATAATTAACTCCACCGTGGCGTAGTCTGCAGCTGCAATATCTGTCATGTGAGCATGTTGGACCTGTAGTTGAGGAGATAATTGTGGAAGAACAGAATTCTTAATGAGAAATATTAATACTTCACATATCTATAAGATTTTACAAGGCTACTTTGATGTTCTATAAATAGTAACAGTGAAGACGAACATAAAACCTTCACAGCAACTTTTTGTCCATCATGGGTGCGAGCAACATGAACCTGTGCGAGGGAAGCACTTGCTATTGGTACAAGATCAAACTCTTCAAAGATCTGCACATGAAAAGGTTTGAATCAATTGCTTCACACAAACTGACTCAAACAATTCACTGTTTATGCATCATTTCTTTTCTTTTGCATTTTCAACTCTGTAACTTGACATTCATTAGTCCTTTTAACATGTTTTGATATTTTATGGCATGTTATATAACATGGGTACGAAATATGGGTGTTTACAGCCGTTGTGCCACTAAGAGTGTTAACTCCTCCATGGCCAACAGCGAAGGGTTGTGTCACATAGGACTCCACACTTGTCTCACACTGCCCTTCGTCCCATGCCAAGCCCAGTGTCGCCCTACACTTTCCTAAAAAATTGTTGTCACAGTGCAACACCACCAGGTGTTCCAAGTATCAAACACAAAGATTGTTATTTTACTGACTATTAAAAATGTAATAAATACGACGAGCTATAAAGTAAACTCGCTAACCACTTAACATTGAAAATTAACGTATTTCACACAAGCTTGTTTATCCGAACTCAATCACAATCACAACATGTGAACATGTTCAAAAGCACATCCCATCGTCAAATAACCAACAATATAAGCAATTAATCACAAATTAGCTATCAAGTAGCAATTCAATTTCACGTATAACGAATATTGACACCAAGATATAAATTATTAACCATGCAACAATGAACATAAATAAGTAAGTAGTTCCTTACCAAATAGAGAAATTCCACAGATTAAATAACGAAATTCTTCGATAAAATTAGTTAATAATAATAGCACGTCTATTATACGGAGTCATTATGATGATTTAAAAGCAAAACGGGTGAAAATTGAGTTGGGTATCAAGAAGACGACAGACGAGGTGTAACTCGTATAAGAAGGGATTGTACAAGGAATATATGATATCTAATGTTTGAAGATATCTCAATTTGTTGAATATGAAGAAGAAATGTTCTAAAAGTCGCTAGGTGGAGGCTAGGAGCCACACCAGCCCTTAGAACGCCTACGTGGGGTTTAATCGGGGCCTAGAAATTAAGATATCTGTACAATAATTTTAATATAAAGTATAACTTTATTAATTAACAAGCATTAAAACATTCACATATATTAATAGTAAATATCACCAAATAAATCTAACAATATTAAAACAATGATCATAACATTGTAAAATACTAAAAAACTAGTACTCCCTCTATTTTTAAATAACTGTCCTCCTTTTTTTAGTCTGGTTCAAAATAATTGTTTTCTTTCAAAATTTTATCTTTCAAAATAATACTTTTACCACTTTATCCTTATATTTTATATCTACTTTAATTACAACAACATTCATAATGACATTACAGAAAATTACATATTAGTCATTATATCAATATAAAACAATTAAAAAATAAAAATATCCTAACCTATCTACTGCCACGAGGCCCACAGCACACCACACACAACACACACATAACCTAACCTTATCTACATTAATCATCCCATTTTTTTGACACTTGTTTTTAACTCTTTTCTTCTCCACTCGTTTTCCTTTCTTTCCCTCTCTCTTCTAGAAGCCTTCCCATTTTCTTCTTCTTCCCTCCCTCCATTCATCTCTTTCTCTCCATTCCTCCGTTCACCTCTTTCTCTTCTTCCACAGTCACACATAGGGTTGGCGAATGGGTGAGTTGTGTCGGGTATAAGTAACGGGTCGAAATAAGTAGTGGTCCGTTAAAATCCAAAATTAAACGAGTCAAAATTGGTTGGATCGAAACGGATTGGGCTGAAATGTGCAATGGGTCAAAAAGGGTCAACCCATTTTGACCGATATTTTTCTATCAAAAAACATATAAAGTAACAGGCCGAAATGGATAATGGGTCCGACCCGCTTTAACCCGGCCTAAATCGACTTGCTATTTTTTTTAGGTCGAAATGGGTAACCAAAAAAATTAACGAGTCGGGTTGAGTCAAGTAATTTTCAAGTCGACTTGGGTGGGTTAGCAGGTTTTGAGTTGTAATTATCGGGCCTGGTTACACACTCACGATTCTCTATCTCTATCTAACCTTCTCCTCTCTGAACGTACTCAAAATTCGTCCACACACACACACACACACGATCTTATATCCCTTGCCCCATCTCTCTCAATTTGACGGGGCTAGTTGTAGGTGTCGACTTGACCGACTAGGACGAGAAGGCAGTGATTTTTTCGACACGCGATTTTTTCGATGATTTGAAGAAACTCACGTCATTCGAAAGGCGCCTAGCGCCTAGCGCCTAGCGCCTAGCGCCTAGACAAACATACGAATGACATGTTTAATACGAATGACGCGTTTCGTACGAATGACGTGTTTTTTTAATTTGAAAATAAAAATAAAAATACGTCAATGTTTCATTAAAAACAATTAGTTTGACTTAAGAAGTCAAACTGAGACAATAGTTTAGGAACGAAGGAAGTAGTATCTTGATAATATTGTCGTAAGTTGACTTTCTAATAAGGAAATAAGACTTTTTTTAATGGATGAAGTACAGTAAAAGATCTAGACAAACATGAAACACTGAAGGTAAACAAAACTTTTGCTACATATTTCATTTCAAAATCATACAATTATAGGTACATTTCCAGAGTAACTCATATACAAACTACATAGAAAATTCTTCACTTTTATTTCCTTGTGAAATGATACTATGATTGATAGTATAGTGGACTAGATTTGGAAACTTGATTGTGAAGAAAAATGAAGGCAAAATGAATAAAAGAATATTGAAACTGAAAAAGAAAAAGAGGCCTTTAGCCAAAAGTTACAAAATTACAAAACTTACGAATAATTTTTTTTTAAAACTAAATTTAGGCCGAACAAAAATTAAATTGAGATTTCATCCAATAATTTACGAAAAATGTATATCTGTCAGATTAACATCACCAGATTCCCAAAATACCTTGCTTTATTAGGAGCAAGAACAATACAATCATATTTTTAGACCGTACTTATTGTTGGGTCAAAAAATTCTCTCTCTACATTAAACTCTCTCTGCCGCTTTAGGGTTACCTCATGGCTACGGCCACAGCCGAGATGGAGGCCGGCGTGCCATCTGCTCCAGCCCCTACGCACAAAAAGTCTTTTGCTTCCCTATTCTCTGATGCTCAGCCACCTTCTTTTTCTTCAACAAACCTTCCCATCATTCCTCCTTCAACTTACAAGGGTGAGCACGCCTTCTGCCGTTTTCTCGAACATGTTTCTGCCTTTGCCAAGCCTTTCCAATTATCATTAGTAGGTAAGTTTTCGCACGGGCGTCCCTCCATGGAAGTCATGAGAAAGGAGTTCCTCACCTTTGGTCTCAAAGCTAATGTTTCCCTTGGCCACCTTGACTCCAAACACGTTTTGATTCAAACAAACCATGAAGCCGATTTTCAGCGTCTTTGGATCAAAGATCAGTGGTTCGTTGGTGCCTATCCGATGAGGGTTTTCAAATGGACCCCAGACTTTCGTTCTGACGTCGAGAGCCCTATCGTTCCTGTTTGGTTCTCTCTTCCCAGCCTTCCGATTTATTTATTCAACAAACCAGCTTTATTCTCTATCAGCAATATGATTGGCACCCCGTTGATCATCGACTCTCCTACTTTTTTTCTTTTTTTTTTTTTTTTTTTTTTTTCAAGGAAACAGGGGCGACACCTGCGGAAATTTATTAATAAACTAAATAATAAACAAGGAGGGGACAACTGCCTCAACGAGAGGGAGGAGCCTTACCTCTACCAAAAGTACAACATCATTTGCGATAATTAAATAAACCCAAAAGCCCCTGTCTAAAGGAGTGACGCACATTTGTCGGAAGTTGAGCCAAAGTCTCATATGTAGTGTAATGAATCGATGAATGAGCAGTATCCGCCAGTCTATCAGCCACCCCATTAATTTCTCTGTAAACATGACCTATGGAATAATAGCCAAGCAACTCCTTACAATCGGACAACTCATACTCAAATTGCCAAGGAAACTTTTGTGCACCAACCAACCCACGAGCTGCCACCAGAGAGTCAGTCTCTACATACACCTTCAATAAACCCAATCTCCGACATAAAGTGAGCCCATCACGAAGAGCACTAATCTCAGCAAAAGTGTTTGTACCTGGACCATAAGACGCCGAGAAGGCACAAAACAATCTGCCTTGATGATCACGAATGATACCACCCCCCGTACAATAGCCATTTCTAGTCGAGCCGTCAGTATTGAGCTTATAAGCACCGAACTCAGGAGGCTCCCAACGAATCCAACGACCACGCCGAAATTTGACACTTTTAGCTGAAACCCACAACGGATACAGACCCGTAATACCCACTTCATTAGAAACCACTTTAGGAGTGTACAACTGCATCATATCACGTAAGCCATTACGAACTCCCTTTATAATGTCTCGAGCACTCATCGGAATGTTATCAAAGATAGCACGGCATCTTGCTTTCCATAATTCCCAGTATCCTAAGACCAACGTACCAAGTTTACAAGCACCAATTTGATTATCAATAGAAACCCGATCCAACCAATATGTAAAAAGATGATGAAGAGACACATAATTCTCGGGTAAATGAAAACATTGAGCCAAGAATTTCCAAACTTCACCAGCAACTTCGGAGAATAAAAACAGATGCTCAATAGATTCTCTATCATGGTGATGATTACATCACACACATTTAGAAGCAATCATAATATGTTTCTCCTGTAACCTAAGATCAACCGGCAAAGCTCCCTGACAAAGTTTCCAAATAAAACCACTTACCTTTAAAGGAATCCAGTGCTGCCAAATTTTTTTTGCCCAGAACAGTTTAGGCCACTTCAAACGAGTATGATGCCAGTGAGCTGAAACTTCAAAGTTTCCGAAGTGGTATGAATGTAAACTATCTTGTCTTCCTTCAGGGAATTCAAACGAACCCTTCTAATTAAGGCCATGTTATCCTCGGAGATGTAGTGAGAAAACTGGTCCAAAAGTTGAATCCCATCGCGAACCGAGAGGTGAATATCCGTCGGAAACGGCCCCTCTAGGGTGACACCACACCAATTGGTACCCCAGAATGAAATATCACCAGCCCCCACTAGCCATCTACTACAACTAGACACCTCACCCATATGATTATAAATGGACTTACTAACCGGCGACATAACTTGATTATTGGCAGAGCCGAGAATACCATACTTAGAATCTGCAAACCGAGCCCATAGACTCTTTCCCTGGATCACAGACCAAGCCAACTTAGCTTGCATCGCATGCATAACCTCCTGCAATGGTCGTATACCCAGGCCACCTTCCTCTAAAGGTCTACAAACAGCCTCCCACGCCACCCAATGAGTACGTCTATCTCCGTTATTACTCCAGAAAAAGGTCGCTAGCGCAGACTGAATTCTTCTAAAAATCGACTTCGGAACACGGAGGACAGCCATGATGAACAAAGGAATACTGCAAAGCACCGATCGCAGTAATGTGAGCTTGCCACCAAAGGATAACAACTGAGCTTTCCAGCCGTTAATACGGCTCAAGATTTTTTCCACCAAATCTTCAAAATAAATGGCCTTTATTCGCCCTTTGAAAAGCGGGATACCCAGATATTTCATAGGGAAATTCTTATGAGAACAACCCGACCAATCAGCCAATTGTCTATTTTTGTGAATTGAACAATGTTTTGACGTATAGAAGCCACTTTTCTCCATATTAATGAGCTGCCCAGAAACTCTTTCATACTCACTGAGGATTTTCCGGAGAGCCAAGACCGAATCTTTGCTAGCGTTGCAGAAAAGGAGCATGTCATCGGCATAAAAGAGGTGAGAAATCACCAAGCCTCCCCTACCATGCATATACGGTTTAATAAGACCTTCCTCAATCCCAGCCGAAATATTATTGGATAGAACATCCTGAGCTAAAATAAACAGCAAAGGAGACAGTGGATCGCCTTGTCTAACTCCTCTTGTTGATTTAAAAAAGCCAAAACTGTCTCCATTAACCCGAATGGTGTACCAAACATTATTCAATAACCTGTAAATCAAAGCTTGCACATCAGCACTGAATCCATACCCTTGTAGCGCGCGGAGAAGAAAATCCCACTCTAATCTGTCATACGCTTTTGACATGTCCAATTTGAAAACCACGTTGCCCCCTCTCGCCTGATTATCAATGCGATGGACTAATTCATGAGCCAAAACAACATTCTCTTGTATGCTACGACCTTTAATAAATCCGGATTGTTCCATCGAGATTAAGCCGGTAAAATTTTCGCCAAAGCGAGTCGCAATAATTTTAGAAATCACTTTCCACAAAGCGGACATAGACTAATCGGACGAAAATCACCAATATTTTCGTGGTTGTTCACCTTTGGAATTAGAACTATCGCCGTAGTGGCCAACCCCTTATGAAGGTCTGCTCCCATGAAAAAATCCCGAGCTGCGACCACAAGGTCTCCCTTAATAATCTCCCAGCAAGATTGAAAGAACCATCCCGTATAGCCGTCCACACCAGGAGCACTATCTGGATTCAAACTTTGAATGGTCATCCAAATTTCATTCTCTAAAGGAACAATGATCAAATCTTCATTTTCTTGGGAATGCACCATTAAGGAAAATTATTGAAAAGAATAGAATCACTACAATGCCCGAACTAGTAAATAAATTGGTGAAAGCACTTTCGACCATCCCTCCAATGATTTTATTATCGATTACACCAAGAGCCATCGAATTCCTCAATTTGATTGAATTCGCCGACATCTATCCTTCAGACTAGCATGGAAATATTTAGTATTGCGATCGCCATCCTTCACCCAAAGCTGCCGAGATTTTTGCTGAATAAGCTCCGCATTCCATTTAACAAACTGAGTAAGCATCGATTTCGCATCAGACAAAGATTGAAGATCAGAATCCCTTCGATGTTGCATATAAATATCCTCCAAAATCTGAACTTTATCTTGCTGCTGCGCTAATAAACGGTGGACATTGCCAAAGACTTCCCAATTCCACTTTTTCAATTCTTTTCTGAGAAAATAAAGTTTCCTATGCAGGACTTCCATAGCATTCCCCAGAACAGGTTTACTCCACTGAGTCGCAACAAAATTAAAGAAACCTGGATGATCTACCCACATTATTTGGAAAGCAGCCGACTCTTGGATTTGGTAACAAAGGGGAAGGTGACGAGAAGCGGTGAGTGATCCGACATAAATCGGCTAAGATGCTCCACCGATAAACCCGAATACCGCGAGGCATAAAAGCCATTAAATAACACCCTATCAAGTCGTTGCCAGATTCTAGTTCCATCTGAGTGATTGTTACACCACGTATATTTACTTCCATGAAATCCCGCATCATCAAGGCCTGCAGTGATCAGGAATTCATTAAAATCGGTCATACCTACAGTATCATAGCCCACCCCGCCAAGTTTCTCATCCACCGAGGCAATGATATTAAAATCCCC
This sequence comes from Codonopsis lanceolata, assembly GCA_013146195.2. Classification (NCBI taxonomy): domain Eukaryota; kingdom Viridiplantae; phylum Streptophyta; class Magnoliopsida; order Asterales; family Campanulaceae; genus Codonopsis; species Codonopsis lanceolata. The sequence goes on from CM028377.1 coordinate 182,790,724, forward strand.
TCCTACAAGCCAAGGTTTTGTTAAACCATTTGCCACCACACCAAGATCCCTCCATAATTCCTGTCTAGCAACATTTGTACATGCGGCATACACAAAGCAGCTAGCGAACCTCCCATTATTTAAATCTAATTGGACCGTAACTTGCTGACTAGAAACTCCAACAATATCTACCCCAACTCTATCATCCCACATCAACCAGATATGTTTATTTATGGGCCAATTTTGATAGAAAGAATTATACTTCAAACGCCTAGCAATTTTGTGAATTCTGTCGCCATGAATCTTGGGTTCAAGAAAAACGCATAAAGCCGGTTTATATTGAGCGATCAACACCTTTATATAATCTATAGTTTCTTTGTTACCAAGCCCTCTCACATTCCATATTAAGACAGCCATAAAGAAACTTAATTTGATGGTTGAGAATCTGAGGCTCCAGCCTTACTAGTTTTCGCCCGAGTTAGACGTTGATTTTCCTTGATAAATTTCTTCAGCTTGGCTTTTTTCCCCATCTTAGTACACTCTTTCTGGAAATTCTGAACTGAAGCTTTGTCCCGAACACATTCTTGTAAATTATCCAATGATCCCGAGCGAGACATAGGAATCTTCGTTTTTTCGCTCCTCCCATCAGCCGATTGGGAACCTCTATGACCAGCTTGAGGAAACTCCCCCTCCTCCTGTAAACCATCCAATACATCAAAAGAATTTGAAAGAGCAACATCTTCCTGCTCTACATCTTTGGTACTACCGCCATTTAGATCGCCAATATCAGCCGTACATGAGGTTTTTGCCTCCACAACTGGCACTTCCTGAAAGCCATTTTTTGAAACCTTATCTGAATCTTCAGTCATCTTTGGAGAGCCGGGAATATCAACAACCTCATCCTTCTCCATTTGTTCTCCTTCAGAAACACCCTTTGACCCCTTATCATTGACCTCAGTCTCCTTTGGAGATGCGGGAATATCAACAACCTCAGTGTCTAACGGTTTGCCGTCTTGATCCTTAGCATGAGATGTAGATCCCTTTTCTTTGTGAGCCTGGAGTCCCACAGGTTGCCAACGTGAGGTTGGATGATGGTGATTAATATTAACCTTAGGGACAGTGACGGTTGGATTGGGTTTTGCCTCCACCCTTACTTTCTGTTTATCCTTCCCCAATGCATGATCCTCCATTGCCGGCTTGCCTTTAAATCGTTTACGACACTCCAATGCGACATGACCTAACAAGCCACATCCTGAGCAATGCCAATCTCTCTAGACCAAGTGTTTCGAGGATTTGTGTTGAGGTAAATTTGACAAAGAACATCCCTACTCGAATGTGGATTGATAGCGGGATATCGGAGGGCTTTTGGCAACCCATTGAGGCGGAACGTCTACCTCTTTATTGCTCTTGCTGCCATCGCCAAGGGCATGATATTCTTACTTGCAAGGTTAATAATCCTAATAAAGGAAAAGAAAAAGCAAAAGAGCAACATTCAGGACAAAATGGTCCCGATGGTCCTTCTGGTGTTAATATGGAGGAGGGTAAGAATCCAAATGTTTCTTCTTCTAAAACGCATGAGACAAGCCAGCCTTCAAATAAAGTTTGGAAAGTTAAGGAATCTAATCCTGTGCATGTGCAACCCCCCCCCCCTTCAGACAATATTCCTGTTCAAGATCCTTCCAGTTCTGCCTTGCTAAACTCATCTCCTAATATTCTGAATCCTGGCTTGAAATCCCCTTTGCATGACATTCTCAACTCCCTTAACCGCATTGATGAGGAGATATCTAATAGTATTCATACTGCAGCGGAGAATAATTCTACAACTCCAGTGATTGATGACCCCGTATTAGACCCAACCTCTTGCACTGTCAATAATGCCCAGAAAGATGATGAAGATACTCCAACAGATGCGGGCTCATGTGAAGATAGGCCACGCAAGATGAGCGATAATGTTGTCTCGCCGAATCGATTCAGCTTTTCTGAACTTTTGATGATGAAGATCCCCTAACAGAAGAACCCAGTTTAGCAGCTCTTAATTTGGAAACAGTTGCCACAAAAAAGAAGAATAAAAAGCCTCCGACTGTGCCTATTGCTACTAGAACTACTCGTTCACATATGCAGGATAAGCCCAACCGTGGACCTCATCCACTGTTTCTCATGTCAATTAAGACCCTTTGTTGGAACCTTAGGGGTGTGGGTAATGACTCCACTATTACCTGTCTTAAAAAAACTTGTTTCTCTCCATAACATCTCCTTTATTTCTATATGTGAGCCTATGTTAGATATTTCTGATCTGCCTTTACTTGCTCGTCGTCTTAAGTTTAAATTTTATTTTTATAATGTGGCTAACTCTATCTGGATCCTAGCTAAATCCTCTTTCAGTTGTCAAGTTGCCTATGACTCCACACAACATTTAACCCTCATCATCAGACACTACACTTGGGCTCATCCTGCTTATGTCACCATGGTTTATGCTAAATGCACCTCTATTGAAAGACAAGTTCTGTGGAATGAGTTAATCGACTTGGGTGCTGTTTATGATAATTCTCCTTGGATGGTTTTCGGTGATTTTAATATTATTCTTGCTGCCCATGAGAAAATCGAGCATTTGAATTCCAAGCCTGCCTTAATGCCACAGGCCTCTCTGATCTTGGATATCAAGGCAGTAAGTTCACCTGGTGCAATAACCGCGATGGTCAGGCCACAATTTTTGAACGAATTGACTGGCTTGTTTGTAATTCTATTTGGATGTCTACTTTTTCTTTAACTTCAGTGGAACACCTTAATCGTACATGCTCCGATCATTCCCCTCTCCTAATATCTATAAATCTGTCCACAGCGCCCAGGCCCTATCAATTTAAATTTCTCAATTTTTGGACATCCCACCACTCTTTTCTTGATACAGTAAAGACTGCATGGCAACAGAATGCTCCGGGCAGGCCGCTGGTTCGCTTCTCAAACAAGTTGAAATCTGTTCGATCTTCGCTCAAAATCTGGAATAAAGCTGTTTTTGGTAATATTTTTCAGGCTGTAAAACTGGCTGAAGATGATGTTTTGGACAAAGAGCTTAGGTATGAAAATGATAATAGTGCTGAAAATCGTTCTGCCCTTCACCTCGCGAAAGCGGCTCTTAAATCTAAACGGAAAATTGAAGAAGATTATTGGCGGCAAAAATCTTACCTTCGTTGGCTCAAGGATGGAGATGGAAACACTAAGCTTTTTCATTCTTTGGTGAAACAAACTCGTAGTAAGTTGGCTATTCATCGTATTGCTGACATGCATGGTACTGTTGTTACCACGAAAGATTCTATTAAGACAGCTGCTGTTGAATTCTTTACAAATCAACTCACGGCTTGCGCTATATCTATTGATAATTCTACTTCCGTTATCCCAGCCATCATAAATTCTGATAAAAATAAACTGCTTTCAGATCCCCCGTCTCTGGAAGAAATTAAGGAAGTTGTTTTTTCTCTTAATGGCGACAGTGCTGCAGGCCCTGATAGATTCTCTGGAAAATTTTACACTTAATGTTGGGACATCATTGCTACGGATTTATTCCTTGCCATCTCTGAATTTTTTGCGGGTTTTGAGCTTCCTAAATCTTGGACAAGCACTCTTTTGATCACTATTCCGAAGCAAGTCAAGTTCAATCATTCAAAGATCTTTGTCCAATCAGTCTCTGCAATTTTTGTAACAAGATTATTACCAAGATCTTGTCATCCCGGCTTGCCCTCATTCTTCCGTTAATTATTTCAGAAAATCAGAGTGCCTTCACTAAAGGCCGTTTAATCCAGGATAACTTACTTCTTGCCCAAGAATTAACTCATCAGCTCCATAAGAAGGTTAATGGCACTAATGTTATTATTAAATTGGATATGGCCAAAGCTTTTGATCGCGTGTCCTGGTTTTTCCTCATTGATGTCCTTCGCAAGTTTGGATTTGGTGAAACTTTCATTGATTTGATATGGAGAGTTATTTCTAACAACTGGTTTTCAGTCGCCGTGAATGGGTCTCCGGCTGGGTTCTTTCATTCTTCTCGGGGTCTTCGTCAGGGTGACCCGTTATCCCCTAGCCTCTTCATCATTGCTGCGGAGGTCCTTAGCCGAGGTTTGAATAAGCTTCAGCTTGATCATCCTAATTTTGCCTTCTCATTCGCTAGTGGTTGCCCGGTTATTTCCCATCTGGCCTTCGCTGATGGTGTTATTTTTTGTAATGGTAACAAACACTCTCTCTTAAATCACCGGAATCTGCTTACTAGTTACGAGCAGTGCTCGGGTCAGCTAATTAATGAGGGAAAAAGTAGCTTTATGGTTTCTCATTCAATCTCAACTGCTAGAATTTCGACTATTCGCAGAAACATTGGCTTTAATGACAAGGTCCTCCCAGTCACCTACCTTGGGTGCCCCCTTTTTGAAGGAAGGAAAAAGAAATGTTATTTCGATCCTCTTATGGAAAAGCTTCAAAGTAAAATCTCTTCTTGGATGGGGGCTTACCTTAATCCGGTTGGAAAGGTTACCCTCATTAATTCAGTCCTCCACTCCATTCTTATATATCAATTTGCTATCTTGGATCTTCCTGTTTCGGTCCTTAACCAAATTAATAGAATGATTTCCAATTTTTTTGGGGATCGATTGACAACAAGCTGAAAGCGCATTGGATTTCTTGGGTTAAATGTTGTCGGCCCGTTCTAGAAGGCGGCATTGGTATTCGGTCGATTAAGGAGATTATCCATGCTTTTTCCATTCAGCTTTGGTGGAGGTTCAGAACCTCTAACAGCCTTTCGTGCAAATTCATGATTAAGAAATATTGTTCTAATCTTCATCCGTCTATTGCTTCTATCTCCAATGGCTCCCACACCTGGCGAAGAATGGGCTCCATTCGTGAGAAGGCTGAAGAATATATTAGTTGGATTATTGGGCAAGGTAATTGTTCTGTTTGGTTTGATCAATGGTTACCCGAGGGTCCTCTTCATCCTTCTTCAACTGCTCCTAAGCTCTGGGTAAAAGATCTCTTTGACTGTGACACCCCGCTCCTTCGTTAGCTCGGTTTGTGTGCTATACTTGCACTTCTTTCTTTGTCAATTGTATGTTTGGTTTGCGAGAGGGTATATATGTGTATGAGAGACCATATTAAGACCAAAACATTATTAAGAGACTCCATATAGTTGTTGACTTGCTAAAGTCACAAGTCGTGACTCGACGATAGTCGGAATGCGACGCGATTGAGGGTTTGCTTGCGTTTTGTGTTCGTGACCTCGGTTTGGCCCTAGACCTTTATAAGATGGTTTATTAACATGTTTAGATGCATTAGACTTCAAGTTGGAGGTGTTTCTTAAGTCTATCAATGATTTGGAAGCTTTGGAGATAGTGTTCGTCTCTATCGCGTAGTTCGGGAATCGAGCCGTGTAATCGTCTCTCCTTTGGGGCTCTTATTTCCCTAGTTGTTGTTCAACTTTCTAGAAGTATTTAAGCTTCTTCATTAGCCCTTAGACTTGCCTTAAAAGTCTCCTTTCATTGCTCGTTCGATTGCGGAGTTCATTAAATCGTTCGGTTGCGTTGTCGCACCTCTTCCCGTTTCGCTCCGAGTTGTTTCGGGAGTTGTTCGGGTGTGTTTCCAACTTTTTTTGAGTTGGGTTAGACCTTAGAATGGTTGCCCATATGTTTGGGACCATTTAGGACATGTTTAGACCTAGTTCAAGGGTTAAACGAGGCGGCCGCATCGGATTTTGAGCACTAGCCCGCCTCAAGAGCTGAGAGCAATTCAAAATCAGCCCAAGCCCCAGCATCTGAGGCGCCCGCCTGGGCTTTGGTGAGGCGCCCGCCTCAACTTCAGGGAGCTCCTACGGGATTTTTCCCCTGTTTTGTTGTTGAACGATTTTTATACCCAAACCCCTATCCAAACCTTTTCTAAACCTCACTTAAACCCTCCCTAACCCTCCTTGATTATGTCCTAACATCTCTAACTAGTTATAAGGTTGGATTAAGAGAGCTTTGTTGATCATTTAAACCACAAATCAGATTTTTAAAGAGACCACATTAGCTTGACACTTGTCCCACTCAACTTCTAGACCAATATAAGCCATATCTTCAGATTTTGACTCTCATTTCTCACCTTCACTCTCTAAAAAAGAATTTCATCTTCTCTCAAGCTCTCCCATGGCTTCTTGAAGCTATTCTCTTGGTCTTCCCTCAACCCTTCTCCATTTGCTCAAGCTACCTTCATCAAAAGTGTAGAGCTCGAAGAGTAGAACACTTCCAACCGATCAATCTTCTCATTTGCTTTCTTTGGTGTAGAACACAAGTAAGTTACCTCTTCTCTCTTTGATTTTGTACTCATTGATCCTAAGGAAAACAAACTCTATGCTATTTGAGGTCAATGAGTACACATACTTGCTTTGTGTGATTTTTAACTTGTGATTTGAGCATGTGAACTTGTTAAGAGCATATGTAGGATGACTTCTATGATTATTGAAGTATATTGTTACCCTTCATCTTATGTTTCTAGGATTGCAAGCATGCTAGAAATCATGTTTACATTCTATTTGGGTTTATTATGAAAGTATGCCTAAGTTTGGGGCCTTGGGTGTGTGATCTCACTAGATAATATGAGTATGACCATTTAATTGAGATTATGTGAACTATAAGATGGGTATATGATTATGTTGAGTTTCATGAATTTTAGGGCTTGATAATCAAGCCCGAATTATTGGAGGAATTGTTGTTAATTAAAGTGGGTATTAATGTGTAGGATGATTTGGACGATGTTGTGTGTTGGGAGAAATTGGTTATCCCTTTGTTAAGGATTTTATGAATTTTGGGGCTTGGGAATCAAGCCCGAATTATTTTGGAATTTGTCATAAATTGAAGAGGATGATAATGTTGGGATTTATGGAATGTGTAAATAATGAAACTTAATAGTAAGACTCAACCAGTCGTTACAAGTTCAATAACATACTAATAACCGTTGGGATGAATTCCTACGATGTTCGGGTTTTGGTTGGTTATGATGGTGAGCACCCGAGCATCTCGATTTGTGTCCAATTGAGACACCTACGTTATAGAGATTTATTAGAGGATTTATTTGGAAGCGTGCTCGGGAGAGCACGGTACATTAAAGACCAACCTATGGTCTCGAGTATGGTTGAAAATAATTATTGAGTGAGTTCTCACTTTTGGGAAATGATCGGTTGTGCATGAACGTACTTGTGGGTTATGACTACGGTGTAGTCTTTGGTTTGATTTCAAGTAGAGGTCCATTATAGACCTCATAATATGATTCTCGGTGGGTTTATACCATTCTTGATTTAATTGGTGACTTGAGATCTTTTAAGATTAATTGGTTGTGAGCAATGTATTTGCCTTGACTTGATTTATGGTAGAGAATAATAACCTATTTGGTCGGATGAGTTCGCTCTTGTCGAATTCATTCCTTATTTGTTTATATTGAGTAAATACATACTTGAGCATTTGGTCGGACGGGTTCGCTCTTGTCGAATTTGATCCTTATTTGGTCTTTACGAGTAAACATCTACTTGTGCATTGCATTAAGTCCAGCTGGCACTATTTGGTTTGATTTTTATGTCAGGGTGGGACGATACATCGCCTATACGAATCGTCAGATTCGTATTCGCTATGGATCGCCGTACCTGGGACCTCACACACCCCTCCATTGTAGGCCGCAATGGGAAGTAGCCCTGCCGTAACCTACACGCTATCGGCGGAGTTCGGTATATCGATGCGAAGACACGAGCATCGTAGTCACAAACCCGTATAACAGTGTTTTTCTTGCAGGAGCTACGTAGCGACCGGGCCCATAACATATCCTATTGTGATGCTAAATACTCGCACTTATGTGAATAACGTGCTAAGTGCAAATTTGTGATCATTGAGGGTTGGACCCATGTTGTGATCATTTGAGGGTTGGACCCATGGTTTTATTATTAAGGACTAGGCCCATATTCTGGTTATACATGATTTATTGTTGGTATACTATTAAGATGCCTTGATTTTGTACATGCTTGTGCATTATGCCATGCCACGCCATGCTATGCCATACAATTGCATTTAGTAACTTACTGGGTCATTATGACTCATTTCGTGTGTTTGTTTTCCTTAGTTTTTGCGAAGCTCGTTAGTGCGTTGCGGCCGGTGCTTGTTGGATAACAGGTGGTCTTCCGGGCAATAGCTTGGGGTTATTAGTATTATTGTATTTATTATCTTGTGAGATACGGATGTAAAGTTATGTAAACTTTACTTGGGTAGTTATGTTAGTATTTTATTATCGTTTATTTTGGGAGCCGACTTGTATGGTCGAGCTATTGTATTTATTTAGAAGTTTATTCTGTTGTCTCCCCGAGCAAGGATTTAGCTCACATATTCTAATTTTGTTGATGTTATCTCCGTCAAGTATAGTCGGGAGATTTTGGTTTAGTTGTTGGTGTTTAACATCTTATTCGTTTAGTTGATTTGTCCCTCCGGTATGTTGTAGCCGTTGAGTGGTTGTTTATCAGGTTGGTATTTTGTGGATTCGCCGGCCTTAGGTTTGCCGATGGTTGTTGCCCGTGCGCAATGTTGCGTCACGCGCGTCGTAGATTTGTCGAGAGATAGTTGTCTCTCAGCCTTGTATTCCTTGGTTTTTAATTGTAAGGCTTTGGTCCCACTTATGATTAGCTTCGCAGTGTTGATTTTATTATTATTATCGCCGTTATGGCCTTACATTCCTGTTTTGAGCTTGATGGCTCAACTCTTGACTCGCGCCAATATGCTTAGCAGGTGCTTGTCCGTCTTTTAGCTTGTCTTGGTGGCACGACCTTGGGATTCCGCATTGGAGTCCGGGTCGAGCTGTCACATTGACCAATCTAGTCAGATTGATGAGGCTGCTTGTTTGAATGTGGGGCCTAATATTGCCTATTTAATTGAGAAACATGGCATTAGTATCTCGGATCACACAGATTATGCGCACTGTAATTTTACCGAGAATGGTAAATTTTCTATTTCTTTTGCTTGGCAGCTCTCTCGTAACCATTGGCCGCTGATCTCCTCGGCTAATTTCATATGGCATAAGCATCTTCCGCGGCACATAAGTCTTTTTATGTGGCATCTTTGGCTTAGAAAACTTCCGTTGGACGAAAGTATCATCAAAAAAGGAATTCAGCTTGCCTCCCGTTGTTATTGTTGTGAGAAGGGTAATATAGAAACATACTCTCATGTTTTTATGGACAGCTCATCTGCTCGTTACATCTGGTCTGAATTCAATCTATTAGGTGGCATTTCATGCTCGACCAGCTCTATTGATTCCTGTTGTTTTTCTTGGTGGTTGTATAAGGCTAACTCGATTCTGCACTCCATTACCCCTTCGGTTATCCTCTGGGAAATCTGGAAGGCTAGGAATGCTTGCCTTCATGACGGTATTCGTGCTCCTCCCCGGATCATATCTAATCGCATCAAGAATCTTCTTTGTCAAATTCTTATGAACGCTGGAATTTCTCCTCGATCGGTCGGATTCTATTTTTCTACCCCCTTTGGGAACAATTTCTGGCAATGCGAATTCGATCTATTTGCTGGTTAAAGCCGTCTTTTGGTCATCTTAAACTTAATAGTGAAGGTGCTTGTCGTGGCAATCCGGGTCAAAGCGCGGGAGGAGGGATTGTTCGCAATGATTCAGGTGAGCTGGTTTTTGCTTATTCATCTTTTTACGGTTTCTCTAACAGCTTCAAAGCAGAATGTAAGGCTTTGCATGAAGGTTTACTTTGGTTAGAATCTAAGAATCTTTTAGGTTCTAGTGTGGAGATTGATTCCAAGCTTCTTTTGGACTGTGTTCTGGGTAATGTTCAGCCCCCGTGGCGTTGCCTTTACTTGATCCGCACAATTATCAAAATTGTTAGATCGCTTAATATTTCCATCAGTCATATCTATCGAGAAGCCAACTCGGTGGCCGACGCGCTTGCTAATCATGGGTGTGACCAGGGCTCAAATGAAGTATTTGATTCGGCCAATTATCTCCCTCCTCAAATTCGTGGACTCATTGCTCTTGACAAGCATGCCACTCCCTACATCAGAATTTCTTAAGCTTAGTTGTTTCGTTATATCTCTTTTTTTCGAGGTCAGGCTCCTTTGTCCTCCCGTTATAAGGGCAAGGCTGGTTGTCCCTCTCAAATTTGTATTTTATTTCTTTATATAAAATCTAGCAGGGTGTCATCCCTGTTTCTCTAAAAAAAAAAAAAAACACTTATTGTTGGGTCGAATCAATGTACACTAACTAGACAAAGCAAACGTGACATTCCAAAAACGAAAGAAAAACACATTTTATTAACTGTAAAATTTTGTAACTCATAAAAAAAGAGTATAATTAAACATTCAAAAACTTTTTCTTTCACAAACACCAATCCAATACATGTTAATTGAAATAAACTTAAAAATGAAAATTTCAGACAAAAACCACATAATAAATTTAATGAGACGGAGTGAACTGGCAAAAAACTATTCGAAATCGAAATCACAAAGATTTCAAACCAATAAGGAAAGTTGACACAATTTTTTTAAAAAGAAAGAAATTAAAAATACAAATATTTAAAATTACAAAACTTACGAATAATTTTTTTTAAAACTAAATTTAGGCCGAACAAAAATTAAATTGAGATTTCATCCAATTATTTACGAAAAAAATATTTCTGCCAGATTAACATCACCCAGATTTCCGAAACACCTTGATTTATTAGGAGGAAGAACAATACAATCAAATTTTTTAAAAAGAAATAAATAAAAAATACAAATATTTAAAATTACAAAACATACGAACAAATTTTTTTTTTAAACTAAATTTAGGCCGAACAAAAATTAAATTGAGATTTCATCCAATAATTTACGAAAAATGTATGTCTGTCAGATTAACATCACCAGATTTCCAAAATACCTTGCTTTATTAGGAGCAAGAACAATACAATCATGTTTTTAGACCGTAAACGAAAGAAAAAACGCATTTTATTAACTGTAAAATTTTGTAACTCATCAAAAAAGAGTATAATTAAACATTCAAAAACTTTTTCTTTCACAAACACCAATCCAACACATGTTAATTGAAATAAACTTTAAAATGAAAATTTCAGACAAAAACCACAGAATAAATTTAATGAGACGGAGTGAACTGACAAAAGACTATTCAAAATCGAAATCACAAAGATTTCAAACCAATAAGGAAAGTTGACACAAATTTTTTAAAAAGAAAGAAATTAAAAATACAAATATTTAAAATTACAAAACTTACGAATAATTTTTTTTTAAAAAACTAAATTTAGGCCGAACAAAAATTAAATTGAGATTTCATCCAATTATTTAAGAAAAAAAGATTTCTGCCAGATTAACATCACCCAGATTTCCGAAACACCTTGATTTATTAGGAGGAAGAACAATACAATCAAATTTTTTAAAAAGAAAGAAATAAAAAATACAAATATTTAAAATTACAAAACTTCCGAACAAATTTTTTTTTTTTAACTAAATTTAGGCCGAACAAAAATTAAATTGAGATTTCATCCAATAATTTACGAAAAATGTATGTCTGTCAGATTAACATCACCAGATTTCCAAAATACCTTGCTTTATTAGGAGCAACAACAATACAATCATGTTTTTAGACCGTAAACGAAAGAAAAACACATTTTATTAATTGTAAAATTTTGTAACTCATCAAAAAAGAGTATAATTAAACATTCAAAAAAAATTTCTTTCACAAACACCAATCCAATACATGTTAATTGAAATAAACTTAAAAATGAAAATTTCAGACAAAAACCACAGAATAAATTTAATGAGACAGAGTGAACTGACAAAAGACTATTCGAAATCGAAATCACAAAGATTTCAAACCAATAAGGAAAGTTGACACAAATTTTTTAAAAAGAAAGAAATTAAAAATACAAATATTTAAAATTACAAAACTTACGAATAATTTTTTTTAAAACTAAATTTAGGCCGAACAAAAATTAAATTGAGATTTCATCCAATTATTTACGAAAAAAATATTTCTGTCAGATTAACATCACCCAGATTTCCGAAACACCTTGATTTATTAGGAGGAAGAACAATACAATCAAATTTTTAAAAAAGAAAGAAATAAAAAATACAAATATTTAAAATTACAAAACTTACGAACAAATTTTTTTTTAAAACTAAATTTAGGCCGGACAAAAATTAAATTGAGATTTCATCCAATAATTTACGAAAAATGTATGTCTGTCAGATTAACATCACCAGATTTCCAAAATACCTTGCTTTATTAGGAACAAGAACAATAAATTGAGATTTCATCCAATTATTTACGAAAATAATATTTCTGTCAGATTAACATCACCCAGATTTCCGAAACACCTTGATTTATTAGGAGGAAGAACAATACAATCAAATTTTTTAAAAAGAAAGAAATAAAAAATACAAATATTTAAAATTACAAAACTTACGAATTTTTTTTTTTTTTAAACTAAATTTAGGCCGAACAAAAATTAAATTGAGATTTCATCCAATAATTTACGAAAAATGTATATCTGTCAGATTAACATCACCAATCACCAAATTTCCAAAATACCTTGCTTTACTAAGAGCAAGAACAATACAATCATGTTTTTAGAACATACTTATCAACAGCACTTACAGATTTTATAAACTAAGTCTCTTTTTGTACATTTACCGATGTGGGAACTGGAGATAATGAATGAGTATTTCCTAGTTTTCAGGGCATGAAAGAAGACATTTTGAATCAAATCAAGAGTTCTTACCAAGTGACAGCAAAAGAAAGCAACAGGGATGCTCCGTTTGCTTTAGTAGTTGACGGGACAGCTCTTGAGATTGCTTTGAGGACTGATATGAAAGACCAGTTTTTACAGTTGGCAGTTGGGTGTGCTTCTGTTATATGCTGCCGTGTTTCTCCCAAACAGAAAGCTTTGGTATGCAACTTTGCTACTTGCTGTCACTTTAGACACTATATTGACGCATGGTAAAGGACTACACGGGAAAGATAACCTTGGCAATCGGAGATGGTGCAAATGATGTTGGTATGATTCAGGAAGCAGATATTGGAGTTGGAATCAGTGGCATGGAAGGAATGCAGGTAATCCCATGTTTTCTTTGTTAACAATTAGCGATTTAGCCGATCCTCTTAACTAATCATCGTTAGGATTTCAAACATGCTGAAATATACATGATATGTCATCTGCAGGCTGTTATGGCAAGTGATTTCTCGTTACCTCAATTTCGTTTCTTGGAGCGATTATTAATAGTTCAGGGCATTGGTGTTACAAGAGAATTTCCAAAATGGTGAAACCTTGTTTATATATGATTGAACTCTCTACAATACTATAGTTTTTTACATTTTATGGATCAAAATTATTTCTTCTTTTCTGCTGCAGATTCTCTATTTTGTTTACAAGAACATTGTGTTTGGCCTTACCCTATTCTACTACGAAGTTTATGCAAAATTCTCAGCGGAGGTTCTATACTTCTATATAACGATTGGTATATGGTCATGTTCAGCGTTTTCTTGACATCCTTGTCTGTCATATCGTTAGGTGTCTTAGAGCAAGATGTTCCTTCTGATGTTTGCTTACAGGTAAATTTCTGCTATTCATTCGACTTATCAACTGCTATAACAAGTAACAAGAGAACCGTTCTAACGATACAAATTCTTTTTAATTGCAATACAAAAGTTTCCAGCCCTTTACCAACAGGGGCAAAGGAATATATATTTTGGTTGGAAGCGCATCATCAATTTGGATAGTGCATGGCATACTGGCTTCTCGACCATCTTCATCCTCAACATCTACATTCTTTCTTCAGCTGCCTTTCAAAAAGAGGGGGCGTTTCCGACATTTCACACGTGGCGCCATCACGTACACATGCGTAATCTGGTGTCAAGCTGTCGGATCACTCTAATCATCAACCACTTTACATGGATTCAACATTTTTTCATTTGGGGAAGCATTCTATGTTGGTACCTCTTCTTGCTATTCTACGGAGCACTCTATTAGCCGTAGTTTATAATTATGGGTATATATGTAATATCATTCACTACAAGAAAATATGGCAATCTAGCGTTTAACCTAGCGTTTTTAGAACGTTTTTAAGCGTTGTAGTTGGTATGTATTAGACAACGTTTCTACAATAAATGTTGCATATAATCCTTTATACAGCGTTTTATTATATAAACGTTGTATTAGGCCTTATAGATTTTGGCAAACTTTGTAATTAAGTCAGGTTTTACAACATTTGTTTTTAAAAAACGTTGTGATATCCCCACACACAAAAAAAAAAAAAAAAGCGCCGCATTTCAGTCAGGTATTACAACATTTCTTTTAAAAAAACGTTGTGATACCCCCCACACCAAAAAAAAGTGCGGCATTTCCCCCGCTTAGTCTATTTTCCCCTCCCCCTTAGTCTATTTTCCCCTCTCCCAATTAAACACTCACAGAAGATCGAGAACGCACACCAGGGAATGAGCGAACCCTAAAATTTCCACCGCCTACGACTGTAACACATCGGCATTCACCGTCGCCCCTCTGCCACAAAAGTTCCAATATATTCTTCTTCATTGTAAGTCCCTCCCTCCTCCTTTCAAATTTTAGTTTATGTTTCGTGATTTCCTTCGAAGAACTGAACTCGAGGTTGTTATAGATTATCGAAAATAGTTTGGAGTACAACAGATACATATTCTTGACCTGCCAGACTACTTTGAAGGTAAAAACATATTTCCTTTCTGCAATTCTGCTTATTATTAATTTTTTTGGTGTTTGAGAATAAACAATGGATTTGTATGTTAATTTTAGTCTTTAAGTTACTAATTAAAAATTAAAACTGAAAATTGCACTCAATGTGTTTGATGAAATGACAAAAAGAAGAAATTTGATAAATTTTCAAATATGTCTATTGGGTATCAATTTATTTCACTGCGTTGCCCAAGTTTCTTTCTTTTCAAAATTGATGACTTATCTCCACTTAGTTTAGTGGAAATCTCACATACAACCCATAATATTTGAGAGAAAGTTATCTGGGATAAAAAAATTATATTGTGTTTATTCTTACATCTTGAAGAGTATCTTTGAACTGGAAAATAGAACACTTTTGATTAGATTTTCCTTGATACATTCAGTTTTTGGTTCATGTTGTGAGGTCTATTAGCCTTACGCGGTATGAAGTGGGGTTTGAATAACCGGCCCCCTTACCTCTTCTCTAGCAACAACAATGTATTGGGAAACAAGAAAAGCACTGTATAGAAAGGTTTGATTCGAATCCCAAGTTGGTTTTATACTGAGCGGCAGTCTTAGGAGGTTCGTCCTGAATTTAGCAAGTGGTTAAGCTTGAGTATGCTTTTATTGATCACGTCCTAGCCTCATAAAACCTTCCCTATGTATCATGCTCATCACTAGTTGTGTTTTGTAGAGCTTCCTCGCAACAAGTTTCTGTAAAGGAAAAGGATTCACACCTCATGAAAACAGTTTCCCATGTGTTTCCTAATTGAACTTCCTTCTCAACTTTTCTCTTTATGGCTGGCACTGGAGGGTATAATCGCAAAGATTCTTCAATGATCATGTTCATCTACGTACATGGAAATAAATGAACACAAGGCAAAAAAAAAAAAAAGAACTGCTAAACGAATTAAAACTAGTAGTGTTATTCATCTTCTTGTTTACTTTTATGGATCACTTGTGAACATATTATATTACAGCCAGCACAGAAGCAAATTAAATTTCTCTGCAAATATAGAAGGTGAATAGAGAATGAGATTCGATAATTACCACTTTTAGTCTTGCGATGCCATCTGAATTGGGGTTTGATTGGCCAAACAACCCAACCACTTCCGTCCTTGCTTTCTCTTGCCAGTCCTTATGGATAGCTAGAAGAAGAATAGTCCATCCAAGAAAGGATGTAGTTGTGTCATGTCCAGCAAAATAAAATGTCTTGCATTCATCAACCATATCTTCTACAGAAATCCGCTTTTCTCGATCTTTTTCAAGATTAGCCTCCAACAATTTTCCAAGGAAATCATTTTCCAAGCTCCTTGATTCATCGTTCTTCATCTGCTGCCTCTTCTCTATGATTTCCAATATGCAATCTCTTATTCCTTGCTCAAGTTTCTCCGACTCTAAATCGTCAGCACTTTTTTATATAATGGCTGCCACAATACGCAGTCTTTTTAATTTGTTAGCAAATAAGCACACCGAAGAAAAATGACTTGGCTAAAATTTGAAAAAATTAACCTGATACCAGGAAGCCTAATTTTATGAAAAAATTAACCTGTCATCAGCATATCGAATATGTTCTTCCCTTCTAAGTAACTGCTTCCAAACGCTGCCTTAGAAATGACTTCTGATGTTAAGACCCTAAACTCTTCAAAGACCTCTATCTCTTTTCCTTCATACTCCTTCCACCTTTCGAGCATCATATCTGCACTCGAAATCATTGTCGGAATCATATTCTGCATACATTACATCCATTAATATTGATAACAAAGGTTCATACTACAAGATCATTAATAGTAAAGATATGAGCTTACTTTCAAGCTCTCTGCATGAAAAACATGGTTGGCCAGTTTCCGCAGCTTGGTCCACTTTTCACCTTTTGTGGATGAAAGTCCATCTCCTAACAGCTTCTTCGCATGGCCTTCGAGCTCTATTTTTGGATAAGAGTTTCTCTATGGGTCAATATTTCTTTGACAAGCTCAACTTCTGTGACTACCAGCTGTGCTTGAGGACCATACCAATTGAGAAAATTCTTCCCTATCCAAAAATTTCAAAATTCAAGGAAAGAAAGGTTAACGTCACTTTTTGCAACTAAGTCTTCAAAGAACATGATTGGTAGGTATGATGAGCCATGTTACCGTATTTGTTTGCCCACGAGTGAACATGAGGCAGAATCCTGGGCAAAATATTGTGCATTAATTCATTGATCGGTCTGCCCATGGATTCTCTTCTCATGTCTAAAATTTCTTTGGTGTTTCCATGTAAAAATTTGTATGAAGGGCCTCTGATTCCCTGTGATCGCATCTTGTATTGTATGCAAATAGGCATCCACCATACTTTGTAAAGAAACCTGAAAATGATCAGTAAGAGGAACAAAAACAAAGAACTTGCAACAAAGATAAGAAGAATTCCAATGACTCCCATAATTTTCCAACTATGTATCAAAAACCTGAATGAACCTGAAAAACATAAACGACGACTTAATTTAACTTTTCAATATCATGCACTAGAAATTATGCAGGGAATCCTTTTTTGGTTTTTTTTTTTTTCGATAGGTGTATGCAGGGACTCTTCATATTAAGAACTTGAAGGCATATTTTAGGTACTGAATTTTGTCTCATTTGAAAGACTCACATTACAATAATATGAACATATTCTGATAAACAATAACATACAAAAAATTCTATAAAGAAATAGCCATTATTGTACTTACAGGAACCATCTTATTTAATCTGTGATCCTATAATAGAGACATAGTGGTCCATCAAAGCTTACGAACCATAATATTGAATTGACACGGATAATTCCATAAGGCTGGTCTTATCACTCACATTGGCCACTCATTTGGGAGTCCTATGGTGGTAGTGTGCCTTGACCTTAAGAAATGATATTTGTATCTCATTGAACTGTGGCCATATAATATAAGTAAAGAAACTTATCGCTGTAGGATATCTACTTTCCATTTATATAAATCCTTTT
>CM028377.1:182808506-182895641 GCA_013146195.2 Codonopsis lanceolata
GTTCAAATAAATTTAAGCGATTGTTTAAATTCTAAACTAGAAAATAAAGTAACAAGAATTTAAACAAGACAATTTTGAAAAACAAATAATCTTACGTATTTATAAACAAGATGTTTACATATAACGAGTTTTCAAAAATGTAAGATAAATACTGAGTAAGAGAAGAAAAGATACAAAAACTACGAGGTCTTTTCCCTTTGCCTTTGTCTGCAGCTCCTTTTCCCTTCGTTCTCTCTCTAGCTCTTCCATTACTGCGTGTTACGTACTCGTCATGCGCATCGATGGGAGTGCGGTGGAGCGAGGCGGTAGTCGGTTCTTCACGAAGGCGGTTGTTTCTCTTCAGCATTACGTTGATTGACCTCATTTCTTCTCCTCGTGATGGCCAGATCACGATCACGATTGGCATTCATAATGTTGTGGCGAGTCGCGAGCAAAGCGGTTGAGCTCTAGAAACGGGGAGGCGGCCGGCTAGAATGGAGAGAGTGATGGCATGGAAAAGCTCGTAGAAAGGGAGGAGCAATCACGTACACACTCATCTCGTTGAGCTTCAACGTTGATCTTGACATCGTGAAGTCGTGTCGTATCTGTCCAAAGTGAGTCAGAGTCCAACATCCTCTTGAAATTGTCGAAGAAGAGCGGCGATTCGGTCATTGCCTTGGAAGCGGCGGTGGCTATTTCGGCGGTAGCGGTAGTGATCTTGCTAAGCGTGGCGCGCCTTGCCTAGCCGGATTAGTATATGGCGTCTAGCCTTGACAAAATTTCATCATTGGCGGTGAGGGAGTTGATGCGGCCAATGTGAATAGTGGTTTCGGAGATCTGATCTGGCCGGAAGGGTTGTTGGGGTCGGAGGATAGGAGTCGGAAGAAGATGGTCGGAAGAGGTGTTGGTTGATGAAGAGATGGTGGAGGTGGAGGGGTAGGAGGTTTTGGAGGGAATCAATCTCAATGTCGGTGTCGAGAATTGTCATTGACATGAGATGATTCGGTAGAGGTCGGTAGAGAACCGGAAAGAAGGGGCGGGGTAGAAGGGCGGGGTTTTGGTTTGTGAGGGATTTTGGTTTGTGAAGGGGTAGGTTGAGGAGGTTGTTGGTTAGGGGTGAATAGCTGCGCTCTTGAAGAAAGTTCGAAAAGGAACTTGGCGGCGCAGCGAGAGTCTATTGGCTTTGTGGGAGGATTGGAGTTGGTTGTGGTGCAGTTGATGAAGTTGGTTGGGTTTGGTGAGGTGAGGAAGGGGTAGAAGGGTCAGGTGAGTAGTTGAAGGGTGAAGGAGGAGGAGGAGTGGGGGTTCTGGCTGGCTCCTCCTGAGTTTGAGGCTCCTCCTGAGGGATAGGCTCCTCCGGAGGTGGTGAATTCCTCTGAGTAGATGACTCAGGAGGAATGGGTTGTTGGCGGTAGAGGGTGGCTAGAGTGTGGTAGTGGTTGGGTGGGTTTGGTTGGGCGTCGGTAGAGGGGCGCGGTAGAGGGCTTGGTAGTGCGGATCTCCTTTTCTTCCTTAGCGGTGAATAGGAGACTCAATTTGCTTCATCGGTAGTGGCGGGGAGTGTCTGGCGGTGGTTGGTCTTCGAAAGGTTTTTGAAGTCTCCTTCGTTTTGGTTTAGGAGTGGGTGCGGGAGAGGGTGAGGGTGGTCTTTTGGATTGAGAAGAAGGTTGGGAAGAAGAGGTTGGTTGTGATTGAGAGGAGGGCTGGGCTTGGGCTGGTGAAGGTGAAGGAGTTGGTCTGGCTGGAGGCTGGTCCTTTTGGCCTTCCTTCATCTCTTTCCTGATCCATTTGGCCTGCTCCTCTTCAGTAGGCACTGCATCTTCCGGCCTTGTCTTCTTCTTGCCCTTGGCTTTCATCTTGGCTCTTAGCAGCTGCTCTGCCTCATCAGCCAAGTCTTTGGCTTTTTGATGGAGGGACGTGGCCACTTGATCATCAAACTTTGCGAGAGGCCTTTTTGAAGGTTACGCTGGCGCGTCATGTGCTTCCATGTTGAAGCGAGTTACCAAGATCGTGCAGGCTTGGCCACTTTGTCTATGGAGGCAGGCGGTAGACCCTTTGCGGTCTTCGCTTGTTCTCATATTGAGTATTTCTTGAAGAAGCGAGCGGTTAGTTTGCTTCTCCTTAGCCACCACAATTAGTTCATCTTCCTTCAAGGAAGAGTTGACATTGCATCATCTCTGAGAAGGGCATTGATCAGCCTTACGAAGGGCGCTTGCAAGTGGGGTTGTTCTTTGCTTTCTCCACCCACTGCTTTAATTCATTGAAAATGATGGCCCCCAGTTGAGACGGAGTTGAAGGAATACGACACTTGGTTAAGTTGATCTGTTGAGCCGTAAACATGTCATGTGCTCCACTCTTGAATAGAAGCCCCTTGTCAATAAGGTGGCTGGAGGCGATGAGTCGAGAGGAGCAGATTTGGAGCATTTTCCCTTGTGGTTCTCTGTAAGTATCTACTCCTCTCATTGCTTCCCAGGCATGTACAGCCTCAGCAATGGTTGCTTCAAGTGGTCCACCAAAGTGTACGCCGATGATGGTGGAAATTTTCTTGGCGGTGATGGAGATTGGTCGGCCCCTAATCCATCCTCGTAGAGCATTCGGGCTCATGAGTTCCATTCTCTGATAAAATTCTTCTGCCAGAAAGATGTTGTAATTCTTGTCGTTGAGGCAGAAGAGAGGAAGTATGCCAGAGGCGTTCATATCCTCGCATGCTTTGGCCGGGAGGCTATCGAAGCGGTGTAGGAAGGTCAATGCACATCCACAGAATATACGGTTTGGGTCGGGGCCACTATTATGTCATGAGGCGGGAAAGGTTGGATATCGGAGGAAGGTTGACATCCGTACTTGGAGGAATGTCGGTTTCTGGGTTCAGTTTCTTTCCGCTGTCACGCTTAGATTTTGAGGTTTTTGCCTGAAAGAAATGCAAACAAAAATTAGGGCTTTTCACCTCAAGAGCTAAACAAGCAGAAATTTCAAGGTTTTCTGAAATAATTGGAATTTTTCGAAATGAAAACTTGAAACCCTAGAATGTTTAGAGAATCCAAACCATAGAAATATATAACAGAAGTTTTCCATAAGAATAAACATTGAAAATACATAAACGACTGTTAGTTTTCTAGGTTTTTAAGAACAACAATGGCGAATACTGTAGAAACTCGAAAATGACCGTTTGTATTCCAAAACAATTTTAGGTTATGAAATGAAATGCAAAACAGAAAACAATAAGTTTCAAGTAGAGAGTAGAGAAGAACATACCATTGCTGTTGATGAGAAGAAGAAACAAGAAAGATTTGGATTTGCAGAAAGCAGTTACACAGAGAGAGTATGAATAGAGAGAGAAATATTTTTGTCAAAGGGGTTTCGTAAAGTTTTGCAAAAGGCGGTTCAAGGTCTATTTAAAGGCGAGAAAATTTTAGCGGGAACTTAAGATATTTTCCAAGTACCCAATTTTATTCTTGACCCCCTTTATTGCTTTAGAAACCTCTTTAGCAAAAATAGACTAAGTAAGAATACTAACCTTTAAGTCTTCCGGTAAAGGAGAACTTACGTCTTCCGGTCAGCCTAAAACTAAGTCTACCGGTATGAAAGAAACATTAACAAAAACTTTGAAATTAAGCAGTAGGATCAATCATACCAAGATTTCTCCTTAAATAAGCAAACCTGGTGGCATCCAGTGGTTTTGTGAGAATGTCAGCCAATTGATGCTCAGTTGGAACATATTCCAAGCTGATGTTACCTTTCTCCACATGATCTTTGAGGAAGTGATAACGGATATCAATGTGCTTTGTCTTGGAGTGCATCCTTTGGATTTTGGAGGCGAAATTGCTTGATGTGTTGTCACACATGATTGGACAATTTGCGATCTTGATGTTGTAGTCCACTAGTTGTTGCTTCATCCATAGGAGTTGAGAGCAACAGCTTGCGGCAATGTATTCAACTTACGTGGTTGAGTTTGCAAGCGATCCTTGTTTCTTGCAAGACCATGAGACAAGTCTATTTCCAAGGAATTGACAAGTCCCAGGTGCTTCTTACGCTCACTTTGCGGCGCATAATCTGCATCGAGTATCCAACTAGATTGAAATTGTTGTTTTTGGAATACCGGATGCCTAGATTTGTTGTTCTTGAAACATATCGATGATACGTTTGGCGGCAAGCAAATGTGACTCCTTTGGATCTGCTGAAATCTTGCACAAACACAAACAACAAACATAATGTCAGGTCTACTAGCAGTAAGGTAAAGAAGTGAACCTATGATTCCTCGGTACTTGGTCATGTTCTCTTGCTTTCCCTTCTCATCTTTGTCAAGATGGCAGTCGGTAGACATTGGAGTTTCGAATCCTTTAGCTGAATCAAGACCGAACTTCTTGATTAGTTCCTTTGCATATTTGGTTTGGTGATGAAGATTCCGTCGGAAGTCATTGTATCTGCGATCCTAGAAAGTAGGTAAGTTCACCCATCATGCTCATCTCGAACTTGCTTTGCATCGACTTCTCGAATCTTTTACACAGGCTTTGGTTAGTTGATCCAAAGATGATGTCGTCCACATAGATTTGTACCAGAAGAGAATGGCCTTTGTGCTTGAGGATGAATAAAGTGGTGTCTATCCTTCCTCTCACGAATCCTTGTTCTATTAAGAACTTGGATAGAGTTTCATACCAAGCTCTGGGAGCTTGCTTCAGGCCGTAGAGAGCTTTCTTGAGTCGGTAGGCGTGATCCGGTTTGTGCGAAATGACAAATCACGGAGGCTGTTCAACATATACCGTTTCTTGAAGATCACCATTCGAAAGGCACTCTTTACATCCATCGATACACTTTGAAGTCCATGAGCGAGGCATAGGCTAGAAAGAGTCGATTGCCTCTAGTCTAGCAACGAGGAGCAAAAGTTTCATCAAAGTCAATTCCTTCTTCTGTCGGTAGCCTTGCAACCAGTCTAGCTTTGTTTACGGTGACATTTCCATCTTCATCTCTTTTGTTTAAAAAACCCATTTGGTGCCGATATTTGGATGATCGATCGGCCTTTGAACTAAGCTCCACACCTTGCATCTTTCAAAGCTGGTTCGCTCTTCTTGCATAGCTTCAATCCGATTATGATCTTCGATAGCTTCATCAATCTTCTTTGGCTCGAGTTCGGATACAAATGCATAAGCAAACATAGTCTCTTCTCGAACTTTATTTCTCGTCGAACTCTGTGTTGAGATCACCAATGATTTGAGAAATGGGATGATCTCTTGCTTCAATAATGGTTGGAGGAAGATCACTTCTGGTGGGTTCTTCCCTTAAGAAATCCGGAGTAGGTTGAGAAGGAGATTCACCAAAATGCAGTTCGAGAAGACATAGGATCTTCAAAACTTTCATTTTACGGTGAACAAGAAGGATGAGTGATCGTAAAGGTGCTTGGGGTAAGGCAGAAGAGATGGGTTGTGGGTCAACGAGAGAGTTGGAACGATGCCGGTAGAGTTCTCTACCGGGTGAAGGGTTAGCGGTACTTGAGAGTGCGGTTGCCGTTTTCGATGAGGAGTGGAAGTAGATGTTGTATTTGTACTGTCTCATCATTATCGGAATCATTAGCAACGTTCGGAGCCTTTCTAGGCTCTAACAAGTCATATTCATCAAAAGAAACATGCCTGATTCTAAAATTTTTAAATTAGTTTTCTTGAAAATGCGAAATGCTTTTGAATGTTTGGAATACCCGAAAAAATTCCTTAAATCGATTTTGCATCAAATTTTCCTCTATATTCTTTTCCATTATGAAGAATAAAACATTCTGATAGAAGATTTTAAGAAATCCTATGTTGGGGGATCTTCCTCTCCATATTTCATATGGAGTTTTGTTATGAAACTTGTTTACGGGGATACGTTACGGGTAAAACATGCGGTGTTGGCGGCTTACGCGAGAAATACTTCGGAAGTTTAGCTTACGCGGCATTGTTCTTCTTTGCTTCAATCGGTGTTACGTTCTTCGTTCGGCTACACCATTTTGTTGAGAATGCCGGCGGAGAGAAGTTGTGGCCGATCCGTGGTCATCGCGGTATTTTTCTACACCATTGTTCTTGAATTCGGTGCCATTGTCGATCTTATGTCACTAATGTCTTCAAGCTTTTGAGTTTGAAGTCTTACGAAAAAGCATTGACTAGATCATACGTTTCATCTTTAGATGTCATTGTTTCAATCCAAGTGAATCTAGAGTAGTCGTCAACTACTACAAGTGTATACTTGTCTCGAAATCTTGGTTGTGATTGGTCCAAAGAGATCCATATGCGAGAAGTTGAAGAGGTGCGTTTGTTGACAATACAGACTTTCTTTTGAAGGAAGACTTGGAAAGTTTTCCTAGTTGGCAAGCTTTACAACTTACGTCATGGTCGGCGGACACAAGTAGGTAGACCTTTGACAAGCCCGTTTTTGGAGAGCTTGGAGAGGTGCTTGAAGTTGAGGTGGCGAGGCAGCTTGTGCCATAGCCAAGCTGTTGTCACGAGCGTTGTTAGCTACTAGGCAAAGGCTTGAGAATCTCCCTAGAAGATTTAAGTCCACGACATAGGCGTTTCCTTGTCTATTGCCGGTCGGTATTGTAGAGCGAGGATTCACTTATCTTTGATGAGGCAGGTTGGAGTTGAATTGGCATAGTAGTCCTTTGTCGCAAAATTGGGATATGCTCAGCATTGTGCTTTAGGCCACTCACTAGAGAAACTTTGTTGATGGAGAGACTTCCTCTAGTGATTGAGCCATATCAATTGTTTTCCTCTTGCATTGTCTCAGAAAATAACGGTGGGTCCTTTAGCTTGACTATATACGTAAGAAGACTTACATTCCCGATCATGTGTCTTGGCGACCCTTGTCCGGTACCGAATGTCTTTGTTTTCGATTCTATAGCCATGAAGCATTCACGAAAAGAAATTAAAGCAACAAGGTACCCTTTATTTTCTTTTGGGTCTAAGGATTAGCAACCTTTTGGAACCCATACACTTGACCTTGAGAGAACTAGGTCTCTCGGATCTTGGAGTGAACCTTAGCAACCTTAGCGGGCATGCAGGGGCCGGATGGCCTAGGCAATTGCAAGAATGACATAAATGGAAATTCCATAGAGAAGCTGTTAGTGTTTTAAGCGAAGAGTGATTATGATCATTCCTTTTCTTGACATCCATTCTTGGTTCGGCTTGCTTGTTGATGGTAGACTTAATTGGTTTCTTTTGAATCTTCCTAGGTAGGTTACCATCGGACTTAGCTTTAGCTTTTACGTTGATTACCTTTTCGAGGAGGATTTGGTAGAATACCTTTAAGTTTACCTTCAACAGTAAAGGAGCCTTGCTGTTTCATAGACAAACTTGATAGTTACTGGTAGAGGTTTAGTAGGTCTACCGCCGGCGGACTTTGCCTTAGCATAGTTGTTGCTTGGCGGACTTCACTCTCTCTACCGTTACCTTTTCGGGTTTCTCATTTGAGTCGATCATTTTGGCTTTTCCTTTATGAACTTTGGGGTAAGCGTAAGGAACACTTGAATAGCCAAGGCCTTGTTTCCCTATATTTCGAATGTACGTTTAGAGAAAGATATATCATTAGCGTCTCGGAGGATTCACCTTTCTCTATGGTGAAGAGATTGTCGAAAGAGGCACATCTGAATATCTATGCCGGTTTATCATTACTAGATTTTTGGCTTGAAAGGATTTCTTGAATGCATCCTTGGAGGCATTCGAGTCAATTGTCTTTTGCAAGGCAATTTTCTCTAGGTCAAGTCCTTTGATGTGCTCGAGGATAGACAATCAATTTTGTCACAAAGGAATTTGTTTTCTTCCTTGAGTTTGATACTCTCTTGTTGTGACTATTGAGAGTTTGAATCTCAGCTGCCATCATAGATTTCTCAGCAGTAAGTTTCTCACAGTTCTTGGCCAGTTTAACATAGGCTACTCTAAAGGAATTAAATTCTTCAAGCATATCTTGATTATCCTTGAGAAGTTCTTCCTTACTGAAGTTGTCACTGTTGGTTTCATTTTTATCCAAAGGACTAGGTGAAACTTCGACTTCATTTTCAGAGTCATAGGTAGGACCTGAATCATGAGCGATTAAGCATATGTTAGCTTGCTCACAATCATCTTCCTCCTCTTCTGAATCAGTCTCAAACCATGTAGCAACTTTGTTTGTCTTCTATGTCTTCGACCAACATACCCTTTTGTTTTTGAAATTTTCTAAAAGAGGGTTTTCGGTATGCTTCAAATTTTGGCTTAGGACATTTTGAGGCAAAATGACCAGGTTTTCTACAGTTGTAACACACAAGCTCTTCCTTAGATGAGCTTTCACCATTCTTCCTAAAAGGTTGTTGGTGTGTGTTCTTCCTTCCATATTTTGCGAATTTTTGAAAACGTTTTACAAACATGGCAAATTGTTCATCTGATAAAAAATCATTTTCACATGAAGAAGTGGAAGGTTTGTTTTCAACAGTGATTTCTTCTTGGACCATGGCTGGCAAGGACACAGTTCTGAACTGTTTGTCTTGCTCTAGAGCTTGATTAACTTCAAGTTCATAAACCTTCAAACTTGCGTAGAGACTACGAAGAGTCATCTCGTTTAAGTTCTTGGATTCTTTCATAGCCGTGGTCTTAACATGCCATAAGCTACCTAGAGAGCCTAGAAACCTCATGTTCATTTCCTTTTTGTCATACGTTTTACCAAGAGAAAAGCAACTATTTATTACCTCACTGAAGCGATCGTATGCTTGTCTCAAGGTTTCCTTAGGATCCTTTTTGAAAGAATCAAAGCTATTTGGATGTATGTATATTTTACATTATCTCTTGTGTCTTGGTCTCCTTCCAAGTATTCCACAAGAGCTTCCCACATCTCTTTTGCAGTTGTACATCGAATCACTTGCTGGTATGTGCTTGTGTCTAGAGAGCTGGTGATTATATTGATTGCTTTGCTGTCAAGCTCAACCAGCTTTCTATCATCCTCTGTCCATTCAGATTCTTCTTTAGGTAACTTGCGAGGATTCCCGATGGAGGCTAGAAGATTTGGCTTCATTGGTACATGTTGACTGCGATAACGCATTTCCATAATCTGTTGTCAATAGAGTTCATAAATCTCATTACTTTATCCTTCCATACATCAAAATGTCCTTCGTCCAATATTGGGACGTGGTTAGCATTAGATGTAGGCAGCATGTAGTGTGTTTGTGCCATTTTATCGTATCTCTCAAGAGTTTAATCTTGGAAAAACTTGTTTTCAAAGAGTAAGGCTCTGATACCAATTGTGGGTCCCAATGGGCACAATAATAAGCTAGAAGGGGGGGGTTGAATAACTTATTAAACACTTAAAACTTTTTAAGTAAATACTTTGAAAGATACTTGCAATTTATTGAAAAGATTGAAGTAGCGGAAGACCTTCAAGGTAGTTGTTCCAGGTCTGCCGATAAGGACTACCGGTAGACCTTTTACAAGTTACTTAAGTTACTGTAGCGGATAAAGGATAATCAAAGTACTAAGCAGATCAAATATCAGACAAACAGTAAGGAATAACACAAGTATTTTGGGATGGTTCACACTATAAAGAGTGCTACGTCCACCACCAAGGCAGTCAACCTTGGATTTAAATAGTGCACTATGTTTTCCACTAGATCAATTACAAAGAATATCCCTAATGGATCGTGTACAAAATATTGACTTGTGTTTGGGGTCTAGGGAATTAAATATCTGTAAATACAAGATATTTAATTAGATGCGAATATAGTTAATGAAAGTAAACAACAATAAGTTAAAACAATAAGTGTTGATGAACAGCATCTTGATGTTGACGAGGACTTCTAGATCTGTTTAGGATCTCTTGATTGCACTGAGCTGTAAGATTTGGAGTTATGGAGTTTTAGAGCAATCCTTTAAGTGTTCGATCGATTCTGTACAATTGTCTATTTCTCCAGTCTTTAATGGCAGTATTTATAGCAGGTGCACTTCAAAAGATCCATTGGAGAAGACGAATACTTCAACAACTCTTTTATGAATGCATTAAATGCATGGGGCTGTCAGTCAAGGATTTTCGTCTTCACAGATATCTAGAGCAGGAAATGATTTCTGAGATCTTCAAAAAGTGGGCGATTTAGGTGTCAGATCTGAGAGTTGTTGCGAGTAGGAGGTCTCCTTTTCACCTTTCCTTTGTTCGGGGCGAAAAGTCTTCCTGCTTTTCGGAAAGTTGCTTTCGACGGCTTGATATGTCAGGGAATGTCTTAGATTAATTCAAACAATGATTAGGATAAGTTTGAATTAATCCAATGAGTCATTGCTGGATAGGACACGTCATAAGAGACCAGGTGGACACAAGGTCTGCCGTTTGTAGGCTTTGAGGAGGTCTTCCGGTGAAGCTTGAAGAGGTCTTCCGCTGGACCTGTAAAGTCCTATAAAAACTATACTAGGCAAAGTTCTATACACAGTTGCCACGCTAATCGATACGCAGCCCGATTAGCCACTGAAGTATAAAACTAATGTAATGAACTGATCAGATATAAATCTAACACAAGAATCAACAAGTATCATTCGCAATTTCTCTGGGGATTTCATTTATGCTTATTCTTCATTTTATGATAATTCTTCAAACACTGTTGCTGAAGCTAGAGCTTTACTGGAAGGTGTCCTTTGGCTCAGAGATGTTGGATACAAAGGAGCTCTCATTTAGTTGGATTCCCAAATTCTCGTGGGATGTCTCATGGCCAGCCATAAATTTCCTTGGCCATGCTGGGCTATCCGTCATCAAGTTCGGGATATTCAGAAGGATATGGACTTTAAAATTTCTCACTGCTATAGGGAGGCCAATAGTGTTGCGGATCTTCTTGCTAATTTGGGATGTAACTTTGAATCTTCTGCTCAATTCCACGATATCTGTAATGTTCCTTCTTGCATCCGTGGATCCATTTAATTGGATAAATCCGACACTCCTTATATTAGAAGGAGGGCTTAGCCTCTTGGCTTCTTCTTTGAATTTTCTTGTATTTCCTTTCAAGGTTAGGCTCCTTTGTCCTCCTATTTTATGGGCAAGGTTGGTTGTCCCCCTCAAGTTTGTTCCTCTTTTCTTTTTAATAAAATCTCGCAGGGTGCCGCCCTTGCTTCTCTAAAAAAAATAATAAAAATAAAAAATAATAATAATGATAAGATAAATAACATGAAAACACGATAGTGAGATACGAACACAAGTAGAATTATTGAAAAAAATTTCTCTCTCAAGGGTTTTCTCTCTAGGGTTTCTTCTCCAAGCTTGACGCCTGCATGGTTGCGGCTTCGGCCGTAGCTCCTCCACCGGCTGAGGATCCTCCCTTGGCGCCGGTTTCTCCATCTTCTAAGAAATCATTTGCTGACATACTTACTGCCTCTCCTTCTTCATCTTCTCAAAACCCTATTCCCATTATTCCGCCTTCAACTTATAAGGGAGAGCCTGCCCTTCGCCTAATCCCAACTATTATCTCGGCTCTTTCCAAACCATTCTAGTTCACGCTTGTCGGAAAATTCTCCCATGGCCGTCCATCCATGGAGATTATGCGTAAAGAGTTTCAAATGTTTGGTCTCAAGGCTGCGGTTACCCTAAGCCATCTCGACTCAAAGCACGTCTTAATCCAAGCGAATCATGAAGTAGATTTTCAGCGCCTTTGGATCAAAGACCAATGGTTCGTTGGTGCCTTTCCTATGTGGGTGTTTAAATGGACTCCGGATTTTCGTCCTGAGGTTGAAAGCCCCATCGTGCCAGTGTGGTTCTCCCTCCCAAATCTTCCCATTTTTCTGTTCAATAAACATGCCCTTTTCTCTATTGGCAATATGATTGGTAAGCCCCTTCTAATCGATTCTCCAACAGCAAATCTTTCCAGACCTAGTGTAGCGCGGATCTGCATAGAAGTTAATCTCACATCCATCATTCCTTCTCGAATCTGGATTGATAGCGACTCTACTTCATCACTAGGGTTTTGGCAGCCCATAGAGGCTGAGCGTCTTCCATTGTATTGCACATTTTGTCATAGACAAGGTCACGATGGGGACTCATGCAAAGTATATCTCAAACAGACTGGGAAAGGTAATGAAACTGCAAATTCTGATGTTCCCGTTCGGGAAGTGAATCCTGGGACTGAAAAGGCAAACAACACTTTTACGTGGAAACCTAAATCTAATCCTCCCATGCATTCTGTCCCTCAACAAGTTCCTCTTGGAAAAAGTAACAATGAAGAGGAGGTTTTAGCCACTACTCAAGTTGGACCAAGGATTGACCCTAGCCATGTTGATCCTCCTGGCGAAAGCAAAAATTTGGATGACACGGGTAACATGGCTTCTGTTGTGGTGGACGATCAAATTAATCAAGAGCCTACTGTTCAGGTGGAGAACATCCCAAATAATGATTCTATTAATCAAGATCCTAAGCCAGCTTTTGTTCAAAATATTACTAATGATACCGAGCCAGATCCTAGGGAAAATCTGGAGGAAAGTGATCATGTTACATCTCCAAATCGTTTTGAAATCTTGCAGTCTATTGGGGAAGAGGAGGACCCGAATGTAACCTCTTTGAATGTTGGGGTTCCTGCTCATCCAAAAGTAGCCCGTAAGCCACAAGTTATTCCCCCCTCGAATATATCTACCCGTTCTCAAGTGCATGCAAAGCCTCATGGTTCTCACCGTTCAGAAACTTCCCATGTCGATAAATAGTCTGTTTTGGAATCTTCGGGGAGTGGGTAATGAAGTTACGGTTACCCATCTTAAAAAACTTGTCAAACTACATCATATTTCATTCCTTTCCATTTGTGAACCTATGATAGATATGTCTAGCATTCAATTGCTTGCCCGTCGTCTTAAATTTTTGTTTTTCTTTTGCAATTCGGCTAACTCTATTTGGATTTTTGCTAAATCTTCTCTCAAGTGCCAGGTGATTTTGGATTCCGTCCAGCATTTATCTCTTCGCATCCAACATTTTACTTGGTCTCGACCGGCCTATATTACTTCAGTTTACGCTAAATGTTCTGTTGCCAATCGTCGGAGCCTCTGGAATGATTTGATTGATATGGGCTCTAATTTACGGGATTCT
Source organism: Codonopsis lanceolata (assembly GCA_013146195.2). Taxonomy (NCBI): domain Eukaryota; kingdom Viridiplantae; phylum Streptophyta; class Magnoliopsida; order Asterales; family Campanulaceae; genus Codonopsis; species Codonopsis lanceolata. Next base: position 182,821,512 of record CM028377.1, read on the forward strand.
CCTTGGCTTGTTAGTGGTGATTTCAATATTATTCTCAGCTCTCATGAGAAACTAGGTGGTGTGGGTTGGGATAGACAAGGAGCCCTTGATTTTCAAAACAGTTTGACTTCTGCTGGCTTAGTCGATCTTGGCTTTCAAGGTACTAAGTTTACTTGGTGCAATCAAAGAGATGGCCAGGCAATTATTTATCAAAGGCTTGATAGAGCTCTTTCTAATACTACATGGGCTACTCATTTTGGCCGCACTCGGGTTGATCACTTAAATCGATCTTGTTCAGATAATTCTCCTCTCCTTATAGTTGTTGATAATTGCTCTGGGGTAAGGCCATATCAATTTCATTTTTTTAATGTTTGGACTGATCATCCCACCTTTTTGAAGGTTGTTAAAGATGCTTGGGAAACACCGACTTTGAGTCGTCCTATGTCGAAGTTTTCGTCAAAGCTTAAATCTGTTAAGCTTGCCTTGAAGTTGTGGAATAAACAGAATTTTGGTAACATCTTCCAGGCGATAAAAGAGGCTGAAGATGATGTTCTCGAAAAAGAATTGGCTTATGAGCTTGACAATTCTATGTCCAATCGAGAAGCGCTCCATTTGGCCGAGGCTTTACTTAAGAAAAATCTGAAGACTGAAGAAAATTATTGGAGACATAAATCTCATTTGCGATGGATCAAGGAGGGTGACAGAAACACAAGTTTATCTCATTTTTCGGTTCAGCAGTCTCGTCGTAAATTGCATCTTCATTCCATTGTTGATTTGCATGGGAATTTGCTCTCTAATGAAGGCGATATCAAAGCTGCAGCCGTAGATTTCTTTCAGGAGCAACTTCAGGCCACATATTTAGAGGATAACGATCTTATTGATGTTATTCCTTCATGTATCTCTTCTGCCCAGAATTCTTTTTTGTCTGCCCCTCCCGCTCTTGAAGAACTAAAAGAAGTGGTTTTTTCTCTTAGTGGGGATAGTGCGGCTAGTCCAGACGGATTTACGGGTAAATTTTTTACAACCTGTTGGGATATCATTGCGGATGATCTATATCTTGCGGTTTTGGAATTTTTTGTCGGCTTCACAATGCCTCGAACTTGGACCAGCACTCTCCTTGTTCTTATTCCTAAGTCGGACCAGGTTACGTCGTTTAAAGATCTGCGCCCTATCAGTCTTTGCAATTTTTGCAATAAGATTATCTCCAAATTATTGTCGTCTCGGTTAGCTTCTGTTCTGCCTTTGATTATTTCTGACAATCAAAGTGCTTTCACTAAAGGGATAATTATCCAGGATAACCTCCTTTTAGCTCATGAATTGATGCAACATCTTAGGAAGAAAATTAATGGCTCCAACATTATTATAAAGCTGGATATGGCGAAAGCTTTCGATAGAGTCTCGTGGTTGTTTCTGATTAAAGTGTTGAGGAAATTTGGCTTCGGGGAAATCTTCATTGACTTGATCTGGCGAACTATCTCAGATAATTGGTTTTCAGTTCTTATAAATGGGAATTCAGCTGGTTTTTTCCCCACATCTCGAGGCCTTTGTCAGGGCGATCCTTTGTCTCCTAGCTTGTTTATCATTGCAGCGGAAGTGCTTAGTCGCAATCTTAATGAGCTTCAGTCTGTGCACCCCCACTATGCGTTCTTATCAGTCAGTGGGTGCCCGATTATTTCTCATCTCGCTTTTGCAGATGATGTGGTTATTTTCTATAATGGAAATCGTCACTCCTTGTCCCAACACATAAGGTTACTTGACAAATATGAAAAATGCTCGGGTCATCTCATTAATGCTCACAAAAGTTGCTTCATGCTTTCCCCTCATACGCCTCGCTCTAGAATTGACTCGATTCATCATCATCTTGGCTTTCCTTTTCGTGATCTTCCAGTCACGTATTTGGGCTGCCCTTTATTTGAGGGAAGAAAGAAAAAAGTTTTGTTTGATTCTTTAGTTGAGAAGTTGCAGAAGAAGGTTAGTTCTTGGGTTGGTGCCTTCCTTAACCAAGTGGGCAAAGTGACTTTAATTAATTTTGTTCTGAATTCCATTGTGATGTATCAATTAGCTTCCCTTGATCCGCCGGTGGCTGTTCTCAACCTGATTAATCGCCTTCTAGCTAATTTCTTTTGGGGTTCTATTGACGGTAAGCACAAAGCGCACTGGATCGCTTGGGATAAGTGTTGTCGTCCGATTCTCGAAGGAGGTGTTGGGATTAGATCTCTTTCTGATGTTATGAAGTCATTTGCCATTAAGATTTGGTAGCGTTTTTGAACGACTGATAGTCTTTGGTCTCGTTTTATGAAAGCTAAATATTGCTCTTCGACCCATCCTGTTATCTCTTCTGGATCTGGTTCTCATATATGGCGTCGAATGTGTGCTGTCCGAGACCTAGCTAACCCTTATATTCGGTGGATTATAGGCAAGGGGAACTGCTCGATATGGTTGGACAGTTGGCTGCCCGATGTTGATCTTGTCAAGCTTGATTCCAGCACTTTGTCCCAAGTCGCTGAGTTATTTAACTCATCCGGCCAGCTTTTTTCCTGGGCGATATCTTCTATCGGCAATGCTGCAGTTACTGCCATTCATTCTCAGCGTATCAGTATTTCGGATCAACCCGATATGGCATGTTGGAGCCTTCAAGCGAATGGTCGTTTCTCTTTACTCTCGGCTTGGCAATTACTCTGAGTTCATCATCCTCATCTCGGTTCTGCCAAATTTATATGGCATAAATCTCTCCCCATGCAGATAAGTTTATTCATGTGGAGGTTGTGGCATCGTAAGCTCCCCCTTGATGAGAGTATCATAAGAAAAGGCATCTATCTCGCGTCTCGATGTTCTTGTTGTACTGAGGGTTATAGCGAAACCTATTTGCATGTGTTTCTCAACAGCCCACTAGCCAGATATGTTTGGACTGTTTTTCATAATTTAGGGGCTGTTCCTTCTACTATGGTTTCCATTCGGCAAAATTTTTTTGCTTGGTGGCTTAAAGATAATTCTTTAATTTTCTTGATCACGCCTTCTGTTATCTTGTGGGAATTATGGAAGTACCGCAATAAAGCTTTTCATGATGATAAGCGTATTTCAGGTCGTCATCTGATTGATCACATTAAACAGGAGATTTCTAGCATTTTGGTTGTGGCTGGTTTGCCTTCATACCCTATGGATAGCAGGGAGATGTTTTTTGATCACCCCGTTTACCGGAATCGATTTGTTCAAAAATCTAATCGCGTTGTCTATTGGTTGAAGCCAATGAATGGTTTGGTCAAGCTCAATACAGATGGCGCTTGTCGTGGCAATCCGGGTGATAGTGCAGGTGGGGGAGTTGTTCGAGATTCTAAGGGTGGATTGATTCAAGCTTTTTCTTCCCATTTTGGTCACTCTTCTAGTTTCTTGGCTGAGTGTTATGCCCTTCTTCAAGGGGTTGATTGGATTTGTTCGCACAATTATGTTGGAGCGCATGTAGAATTTGATTCTAAAGTTCTTTATGATTGTATCACTGACAAGGCCAACCCTCCTTGGAACTCTCTTTATTATGTTCGGGCCATTAAATCGTTGCGGGATTCTTTGCAGCTTGTTTTCTCTCACTGTTTTCAGGAAGCTAATAGTGTGGCTGATGCTCTTGCTAATATGGGCTGTGATCAGGGTCAGGACATCATTTTTTCTTCAGCTTCGGATCTTCCTAGACATATTCGACGTCTCCTTCATCTGGACTCGATTGGCACCGCTTATGTCAGGCTTTCTTAATGTTGATTTTTGTATTTATTTTGATTGTTCTCTTATTTCCTTTTTCGAGGTCAGGCTCCTCCATCCTCTCATTTATAAGGGCAAGGCTGGTTGTCCCCCTCAAGTTTGTTTTCTCTTTTTTTCTTTTTAATAAAAGCTAGCAGGGTGCCGCCCCTGTCTCTCTAAAAAAAAAAAAAAAAGATACGAACACAATACGATAACACGAATTGCCACCTCTACTAGTGGCACTGCTAATAATCTCTAGATCTCTCGAACGGACATTTTCCTGACCACCTCCATAAGATTCTCTAATGTTAGCTAAGGGCCTGTTTGGTACAACGGCTTGAAAACGCAACTGTTTAAAAATGCAGCGGTTTGAAAATACAATGTTTTTCTTACAAACGCGTTTGGATACATTTTCAAAACGCTATTTTCATAAATCTGAGTATTTGACAAAATGACGGTTTTACCCTTTCTTAAACAATGTTTTATTCAATGTTCTGAAAATCACTAGGCGGCCGTCAGGTGACACACCAGCGCCTAGCACCTAGGGGACTAATCGGGGCCTAGGCAGGACCTAGAATTAAGATATAATTACCCTTATTTTGATTTTAAAAAAATATTCATGTAACATAATCACCCTTATTTTAAAATATATTTTCTCTTTCTTTTTTTTTAAAAAAATTATTAGGAAAAAATTAAAACCACAAAATTTTGTTATTAAATGGTGAAACAAACATATTTAAAAATAAAATGAGTATTACTTAATCAAAAGCTTAGAATGATAGAAAGAACAAGTAAAAAATACAATAAAAATAGCTTAACCTAATCTATAATACAATATAGCTCATAGTCGCACATGTGCAATTGACTAAAGCTATTTAGGGGCTAAGATTAATTCCTTTACTGAGATCCTACGGTCATTATCACTCCCCGAGTTCACATCTGTGAATGGCGGTTGAGCAACTACCCCCTCTCTCTCTCTCCAACTCCCCCCACTATTCACGGTTGGTGGCCGCTAATCCTTCCTCCACCAAACCCACGTCTTTTTTCTTTTCGATCTCATAGTCACACATGTGCAATTGACTTAAGTTATTTAGGGGCTGAGATTGATTCCTTTACTGAGATCCTACGATCATTATCACTCCCCGAGTTCACATGTGTGAACGGCAGTTGAGCAACTACCCCCCCTCTCTCTCCAACTCCCCCCACTATTCACGGTTGGTGACCGCTAATCCTTCCTCCACCAAACTCACGTCCCTTTTCTATTTGATATTTTAATTAATTAATCAATTTTATGCACAAAAATCATAAGTTTTGTAATTTGCAATATTTGTTTTTTTCTTTTTAACTGTTATCATAATTAACTTAGACAAATTATAAGTAAATATTAATTCATTTCCATATTATCTGCTTCATTTATTGATAAATTCACAAACTGGTGCCGTGCCATCGGCACGAGCAAGAGTACTAGTCTATTGCTACAACAACTCAAAGCCTACCGCACAGTAATACTCAAAGCTACCAATCTACCAGTATACTCACACGTCAATCATGAATCAAGCCACTTTTTTTACTTTTCTTTTATTTATTTTTTATCCTTTTCTTCTCTCTATCTCGTTTTCCTTTCTTTCTCTCTCTTTCGGAAGCCTCACCCAGTTTTCTTCTTTATCTTTCTTTTTCTTTCCTCCCTCTCTCTGAGTATCTGCATCAGTGTATCTCCTTCGCTCCATCATCCACTTTCTCTTCTTCCATAGCATAGCAACACACTTACAATCTTCACATTACGGTTCTCTACACACATACACTCTTACAAGCTAGAAAGAATTTTTACCAAGAATCACTCTACAATTGTTGCTTGGCGTTTTAGGAAATGGCAATGCAGGAAAGTCAATTTTTACACCAGCGTTTTAAAGGAGGCATTTCTTTCCCACAGCCAATTTTAGCGTTCAGAAAGTCCACCGTTTCTAAAACGCTCTATTTTTAAATGGGCTGTTAAATCAACATTTTAGGAAAACGTGGTAGCGTTTTTGACAAAAGCGCACAAAAACACGGTGCCATACATAACCTAAATCTTTGGGGGATGCCTAGACCATTGAATCTTCAATGATAAATAAAAAACTAGATTGAAATTGTTTCCCTCTCATTATCCACGTGGCATCTTTATGTTAATTTTATTCTCACCTAATCCTCTTATATCTACGTACCATTCCAATGTTATTCCAATGTTTATCTTTTAAGTTTTCTTTTCTACATCAAAATCCAATGCGTGCACACACACGACCTTACTTCAACGTGATCTTTGTTATAGGATCGTACATCAATATCCTTGATTATCTTCATCGTAGAATAAGTTGATAAATACAGTTCATGATCGTTCTTCATTGCACATAGGTATCACTTATAGAGAAATAAAGAGGGACCAAAGAAAAATAGTTGGAAAGTGATATCCCTAATATTCAACAATAATACAGATTTGTAATATAAATGAATAAAAAGCTTCTTAAGGATTCGTAATATACACACTAATACACACACTGTAGGTGCGATTTATTATCTTTCTGTTTTAGGGTTTGTTCTTGTGGCTTTATGCCGCCAGATCCTAAGCCATTGGAGGCTGATCCTCCGATGGCTGATCAGGGTGTTAAGGATGGCGTAAATGATGCGCAGGAGTCGGGCGAGAAGGTGAGTGATAAGAAATCATATGCTGCGGCAGTGTCTCGTCCTGGAGTAACGCGTTGCATCAATCCTAACAAGGTAGCAGTCCTTAAGGATCTGCCGATTCCCCCTCGGCCAATGGTTTTGGTGGAGAATGAACCAGGAGTCCTTTTTTCATCGGTAGAGATGGAGGCTGCTAATGCTCAATTTGCTAATACCTTGATCCTTAAGTTTTCTATGGGGAGGCCGCAACTTCATATCATTCAAGACCATATCCTTCAGTCGTGGAATCTAACGGGTGAGTTCGTCTTGGGACTGCTTGACCCTCGGCATGTCATGGTACACTTATCTTCATCAGAAGACTTGGTTAGAGCATTATCAAAGGAGTCACACATGATCCAACGTTGCATGTATAGGTCATTTAGATGGACTCCAGATTTTGTGCTTCGACGTGATAGTCCGCGGTTGGCGGTGTGGGTAAGGCTGCATCAATTGCCTCTTTCATTTTTCAATAATTCCTATCTCCAACGGATTGGTAATGGACTGGGTCATTTCCTAAGGGCCGATGATCGAACCCTAGCTCTTACCCACCCTATGTATGCTCGCATTTGTGTGGAGGTGGATGTCTCACAGCCACTGCCATCTCGAATGTGGCTAGGTACGTCCAAGGAGGATGGATTTTGGCAAGGGATTGAGTTCGAAGGAAATATTGATTTTTGCTCAGGATGTGGCTTGTTAGGTCATGTCGCATTGGAGTGTCGTAAACGATTTAAAGGCAGGCCGGCAATGGAGGATCATGCATTGGGGAAGGATAAACAGAAAGTAAGGGTGGAGGCAAAACCCAATCCAACCGTCACTGTCCCTAAGGTTAATATTAATCACCAGCATCCAACCTCACGTTGGCAACCTGTGGGACTCCAGGCTCACAAAGAAAAGGGATCTACATCTCATGCTAAGGATCAAGACGGCAAACCGTTAGACACTGAGGTTGTTGATATTCCCGCATCTCCAAAGGAGACTGAGGTTAATGATAAGGGGTCAAAGGGTGTTTCTGAAGGAGAACAAATGGAGAAGGATGAGGTTGTTGATATTCCCGGCTCTCCAAAGATGACTGAAGATTTAGATAAGGTTTCAAAAAATGTTTTTCAGGAAGTGCCAGTTGTGGAGGCAAAAACCTCATGTCCGGCTGATATTGGCGATCTAAATGGCGGTAGTACCACAGATGTAGAGCAGGAAGATGTTGCTCTTTCAAATTCTTTTGATGTATTGGATGGTTTACAGGAGGAGGGGGAGTTTCCTCAAGCTGGTCATAGAGGTTCCCAATCGGCTGATGGGAGGAGCGAAAAAACGAAGATTCCTATGTCTCGCTCGGGATCATTGGATAATTTACAAGAATGTGTTAGGGATAAAGCTTCGCGTAATTTCGAAAGAGTGTACTAAGATGGGGAAAAAGCCAAGTCAAGAAATTTATCAAGGAAAATCAACGCCTAACTCGGGCGAAAACTAGTAAGGCCGAGCCTCGATTCTCAACCATCAAATTAAGTTTCTTTATGGCTGTCTTAATATGGAATGTGAGAGGGCTTGGTAACAAAGAAACTATAGATTATATAAAGGTGTTGATCGCTCAATATAAACCGGCTTTATGCGTTTTTCTTGAACCCAAGATTCATGGCGACAGAATTCACAAAATTGCTAGGCGTTTGAAGTATAATTCTTTCTATCAAAATTGGCCCATAAATAAACATATCTGGTTGATGTGGGATGATAGAGTTGGGGTAGATATTGTTGGAGTTTCTAGTCAGCAAGTTACGGTCCAATTAGATTTAAATAATGGGGAGGTTCTGCTAGCGTCTTTTGTGTATGCCGCATGTACAAATGTTGCTAGACAGGAATTATGGAGGGATCTTGGTGTGGTGGCAAATGGTTTAACAAAACCTTGGCTTGTAGGAGGGGATTTTAATATCATTGCCTCGGTGGATGAGAAACTTGGCGGGGTGGGCTATGATACTGTAGGTATGACCGATTTTAATGAATTCCTGATCACTGCAGGCCTCGATGATGCGGGATTTCATGGAAGTAAATATACGTGGTGTAACAATCACTCAGATGGAACTAGAATCTGGCAACGACTTGATAGGGTGTTATTTAATGGCTTTTATGCCTCGCGGTATTCGGGTTTATCGGTGGAGCATCTTAGCCGATTTATGTCGGATCACTCACCGCTTCTCGTCAGCTTCCCCTTTGTTACCAAATCCAAGAGTCAGTTTCGTTTCCAGCGAATGTGGGTAGATCATCCAGGTTTCTTTAATTTTGTTGCGACTCAGTGGAGTAAACCTGTTCTGGGGAATGCTATGGAAGTCCTGCATAGGAAACTTTATTTTCTCAGAAAAGAATTGAAAAAGTGGAATTGGGAAGTCTTTGGCAATGTCCACCGTTTATTGGCGCAGCAGCAAGATAAAGTTCAGATTTTGGAGGATATTTATATGCAACATCGAAGGGATTCTGATCTTCAATCTTTGTCTGATGCGAAATCGATGCTTACTCAGTTTGTTAAATGGAATGCGGAGCTTATTCAGCAAAAATCTCGGCAGCTTTGGGTGAAGGATGGCGATCGCAATACTAAATATTTCCATGCTAGTCTGAAGGATAGATGTCGGCGGAATTCAATCAAATTGAGGAATTCAGATGGCTCTTGGTGTACTGATAATAAAATCATTGGAGGGATGGCTGAAAGTGCTTTCACCAATTTATTTACTAGTTCGGGGCATTGTAGTGATTCTTTTCTTTTCAATAATTTTCCCAGAATGGTGCATTCCCAAGAAAATGAAGATTTGACTGCTGTTCCTTTAGAGAATGAAATTTGGATGACCATTCAAAGTTTGAATCCAGATAGTGCTCCTGGTGTGGACGGCTATACGGGATGGTTCTTTCAATCTTGCTGGGAGATTATTAAGGGAGACCTTGTGGCTGCAGTTCGGGATTTTTTCATGGGAGCAGACCTTCATAAGGGGTTGGCCACTACGGCGATAGTTCTAATTCCAAAGGTGAACAACCCTGAAAATATTGGTGATTTTCGTCCGATTAGTCTATGTCCGCTGCAGGAAAGTGATTTCTAAAATTATTGCGACTGCTTGGCGAAAATTTTACCTCGGCTTAATCTCGATGGAACAATCCGGATTTATTAAAGGTCGTAGCATACAAGAGAATGTTGTTTTGGCTCATGAATTAGTCCATCGCATTGATAATCGGGCGAGAGGGGGCAACGTGGTTTTCAAATTGGACATGTCAAAAGCGTATGACAGATTAGAGTGGGATTTTCTTCTCCGCGCGCTACAAGGGTATGGATTCAAGGTCGATGTGCAAGCTTTGATTTACGTGTTATTGAATAATGTTTGGTACACCATTCGGGTTAATGGAGACAGCTTTTGGCTTTTTAAATCAACAAGAGGAGTTAGACAAGGCGATCCACCGTCTCCTTTGTCGCTTATTTTAGCTCAGATGTTCTATCCAATAATATTTCGCTGGGATTGAGGAAGGTCTTATTAAACCGTATATGCATGGTAGGGGAGGCTTGGTGATTTCTCACCTCTTTTATGCCGATGACATGCTCCTTTTCTGCAACGCTAGCAAAGATTCGGTCTTGGCTCTCCGGAAAATCCTCAGTGAGTATGAAAGAGTTTCTGGGCAGCTCATTAACCTGGAGAAAAGTGGCTTCTATACGTCAAAACATTGTTCAATTCACAAAAATAGACAATTGGCTGATTGGTCGGGTTGTTCTCATAAGAATTTCCCTATGAAATATCTGGGTATCCCGCTTTTCAAAGGGCGAATAAAGGCCATTTATTTTGAAGATTTGGTGGAAAAAATCTTGAGCCGTATTAACGGCTGGAAAGCTCAGTTGTTATCCTTTGGTGGCAAGCTCACATTACTGCGATCGGTGCTTTGCAGTATTCCTTTGTTCATCATGGCTGTCCTCCGTGTTCCGAAGTCGATTTTTAGAAGAATTCAGTCTGCGCTAGCGACCTTTTTCTGGAGTAATAACGGAGATAGACGTACTCATTGGGTGGCGTGGGAGGCTGTTTGTAGACCTTTAGAGGAAGGTGGCCTGGGTATACGACCATTGCAGGAGGTTATGCATGCGATGCAAGCTAAGTTGGCTTGGTCTGTGATCCAGGGAAAGAGTCTATGGGCTCGGTTTGCAGATTCTAAGTATGGTATTCTCGGCTCTGCCAATAATCAAGTTATGTCGCCGGTTAGTAAGTCCATTTATAATCATATGGGTGAGGTGTCTAGTTGTAGTAGATGGCTAGTGGGGGCTGGTGATATTTCATTCTGGGGTACCAATTGGTGTGGTGTCACCCTAGAGGGGCCGTTTCCGACGGATATTCACCTCTCGGTTCGCGATGGGATTCAACTTCTGGACCAGTTTTCTCACTACATCTCCGAGGATAACATGGCCTTAATTAGAAGGGTTCGCTTTGAATTCCACGAAGGAAGACAAGATAGTTTACATTCATACCACTTCAGGAAACTTTGAAGTTTCAGCCCACTGGCATCATACTCGTTTGAAGTGGCCTAAACTGTTCTGGGCAAAAAAAATTTGGCAGCACGATTCCTTTAAAGGTAAGTGGTTTTATTTGGAAACTTTGTCAGGGAGCTTTGCCGGTTGATCTTAGGTTACAGGAGAAACATATTATGATTGCTTCTAAATGTGTGTGCTGTAATCATCACCATGATAGAGAATCTATTGAGCATCTGTTTTTATTCTCTGAAGTTGCTGGTGAAGTTTGGAAATTCTTGGCTCAATGTTTTCATTTACCCGAGAATTATGTGTCTCTTCATCATCTTTTTACATATTGGTTGGATCGGGTTTCTATTGATAATCAAATTGGTGCTTGTAAACTTGGTACGTTGGTCTTAGGATGCTGGGAATTATGGAAAGCAAGATGCCGTGCTATCTTTGATAACATTCCGATGAGTGCTCGAGACATTATAAAGGGAGTTCGTAATGGCTTACGTGATATGATGCAGTTGTACACTCCTAAAGTGGTTTCTAATGAAGTGGGTATTACGGGTCTGTATCCGTTGTGGGTTTCAGCTAAAAGTGTCAAATTTCGGCGTGGTCGTTGGATTTGTTGGGAGCCTCCTGAGTTCGGTGCTTATAAGCTCAATACTGACGGCTCGACTAGAAATGGCTATTGTACGGGGGGTGGTATCATTCGTGATCATCAAGGCAGATTGTTTTGTGCCTTCTCGGCGTCTTATGGTCCAGGTACAAACACTTTTGCTGAGATTAGTGCTCTTCGTGATGGGCTCACTTTATGTCGGAGATTGGGTTTAGTGAAGGTGTATGTAGAGACTGACTCTCTGGTGGCAGCTCGTGGGTTGGTTGGTGCACAAAAGTTTCCTTGGCAATTTGAGTATGAGTTGTCCGATTGTAAGGAGTTGCTTGGCTATTATTCCATAGGTCATGTTTACAGAGAAATTAATGGGGTGGCTGATAGACTGGCGGATACTGCTCATTCATCGATTCATTACACTACATATGAGACTTTGGCTCAACTTCCGACAAATGTGCGTCACTCCTTTAGACAGGACTGTTTGGGTTTATTTAATTATCGCAAATGATGTTGTACTTTTTGGTAGAGGTAAGGCTCCTCCCTCTCTGTTGAGGCAGGTTGTCCCCCTCCTTGTTTATTATTTATTTTATTAATAAATTTCCGCAGGGTGCCGTCCCTGTTTCCTTTAAAAAAAAAAAAAATAATATAAATGAAATAATTTCAAATAGATACTTGAGCCAAATCTTGTTGATATAATTCATGATCTCACATAAAGTAAGTGAAAGCATCAATATATCAACTTCACAAAAAGAAAAGGTGTCTCGAATATGTATATTCAAAGAACTAAAACTAACAAGAAACTATTCAAAGGAAATCTAGAGAGAGAGAGAGAACAAAGTGACAGCCACCTTGATTAAGATAGGCTAACCATACCCCAAAACATACTTTCTACACCCCTACCCAATGAATTAAATTTCTCAACTTACTCTCTACACCCCATCTAAACTACATATTCTGCCCTTAACCTCGTCTTCTTCTCTCCCCCGTTCTCTATCCCTCCCTCCCATACTGGCGTCCCATAGTCTCTCCCCCTCTCAGGTTTTTAAAAATGTTGCATTTTGTAGAGCATTCCATTGTGTCTTACAGAAGTCAATCTTCTGACAAAACCTTTTTATCCTTCTTCCCTAGATCCTGCATGTCGTGGTCTTGGAGTGTTGAAGAAGCTGTCTAAAGAGAGCATCAACATTGTTGAAATTCTTCCCCCAAATTTTTAGTTGGGTTCCACTGCCACGTACACATTTTAAGAATTTATCTGTCTTCTCACTATCAAATCACTCACTTTATAAACACTACTATTTTATATTTATATCAAAAGGTAAGTAAAATAAAAAAAATCAGAAAAAGGAAAAGAAAGGGTGGACAACAAAGGGTGTCCCACGAAAAAGTCAACATCAACTCTCTCACTGGCGTGTGAGCTGAACACACAAGGCAATGATGTGGGTGGTGGCAACTACTCTCCCTCCTGCGCTTACAATTCTTCATGGTCGGTTTTATTCTTGCACGAGAATAAAACTTACTCTCTCTCCTTTAAGAATAATCCCCACATTGTTGATTTTGGTATTTTTAGCTAAGAATAATACTAAGAGTGCCAAAATCTATACAATGGTGATGCTCTAAGACTTGACTATCTTTACTTGTTTCATTCAAAAGCTTACAACATTGTTGGAGCGAGATGACATCATAAACAGAAGATGAAGCAACAAGTTGAAATATGGAAAGTAAAATATCTTTTGGCAAATCAAGCAATGAAGTGTTTAAAGAGACACCCTAAACTTTACAATTTTCAACAGAGAGGTCGGGTCTTCAAGTCTTGTCAGAGGCATCGTTATTGTTCAAGCCTTACCCAAAGACCTTATTTAGCTACTCACTTATCTTAACAGAGAGGTCGAGTGTTCAAGCCCTACCAGAGGTACCCTCTTACTTCACTACTCTCAACCAAGAGGTCGGATGTTCAAAGCCTCACCAGAGGCACTATTTGTTCGACCACACCAAAGACATCATATATATATATATATATATATATATATATATATATATATATATATATATATATAATTATAGTTTTTCAAGACATTTAAATAAATAAATAAAAAGGTGTTACTCCATCCGTCCCTAAATTATCATCCTAGTTGACCTGACGCACAGATTAAGAAAAAAATAATTGACTTGACTATTAATATCAATTTAATGCGTAATTTCTTTTAAAACTCATGTGTATGTGGCACATAATTAAAGTATGGTGAAAAAGTAAGGATAAAATAGTAAAAGTAATATTCTAAAAATGTAAGTTTTAAACAGAACAATTATTTTGAGATGGATAAAAAAAATAAGGACGATAATTTAGAGACGGGGGAAGTACTAATTATTGCATGGGAACCCAATATTTTTGCCATGACGATTGCAAAGACGGCTTATGTTTAGCTAGCTAAAATATTGCAACGGATGTGCGTTAAATTGTGGTTGCTGATCGATAAAGAAGAAGAAAGCAGCGCCTAAAAAGAGGTAGCTGGAGGCAATACATATTTATAGTACTAATAAGGTTCACGTACGTTGCACGTGAAGTTAATGGTTTTTTTAAAAGTGATTTGTTAGTTTTTTCATTTTTTTTGTTAACTTTTAATTATTAGATTTTTATGTGTTTTAATTTTTACAGTTTTTGAGACTTATAAATTATCTTGTTGTGTGTTTAGGATTTTTGATACTTTGTTTTTCAGTCATTTATAATGTATGTTTTTAGTCATTGTATAGAAACTTATCCAACACATTTGTCTTTTTGTTGGTTATTTTTAAATCTCTTTTTTTAATACCAAACATGAATTCAATCATTTTTATCAGTGTGTAAATTGAAAACAATTCAACCTTACTATCTCAGATAAGCACATTGTTGTTGGAAACTTTGTTTATATCGTTTTTGAAATTTATGACTCTTTTTTAAAAAAAAATATTGTGTTGGAGAATCAAACTTTCAATCCCAAAGTATATAGTTACACTAAAAAATACAAAATTCCACCAAAGTGTCTATGAAGTCCCACTTTGTCACACCCAACCTAAGTTTTGTATCATTTTCATATCATTTTATAACTTTTTTTTTCTAATTTACCCCATAGCCACGACAAAGGTTACCAATCTGACATTAATGTGCACATGATATTTCATGTGTAGGGCATTTTAGTCATTTTCTGGTAACATTTTCTCTCCTTTTATTACCTAAAGAGAAACTTTTTTTTCTTCTTCTCTAACAACTCTTTCTCTGTTTCTTCTTCATCAATAACCTCTTATATAAATTTTAATTGAGATAAAACTCAAGAGTGTATAAATATTTTATTCAAAATTTTATATTGAAAAATAAATAAAAATATAGCAGAATCGTATAAGATATTAGAGAGATATAACTGAAGATCAGATAATCACAATCAGGTGTCAAGGCCGCCACGAATAAGAACCCACAAAAAAATTAAAGCTTTTCCAGCCCCCGACATTTCTCCTTTTCGCTCTCGTACAACACAATACACAAGCATACACCACGAATTTCAAAACTCATATTTGAACCCATCACAAATGTATACGACAATGATGAGGCACGTGATGGTTCAACGGTCTTCAACATCCCTAGCTTCAACTCTAATAAATTTCTCATCGGTACCGTTGATATTGTTTACGGTTTGATTGGACCAAATTATCGATTTTAAACATTATTTGCCACCGTGTCTATCACTACGATTATCAGACATGACATCATCATCACCAAATTTGACATGAATATGAAAATGCTATAAAATTACGTTGAGGACCAAAGTGGATTTGTTGGATACTTAGTGGGAAATTTGTATTTTGGACTACGTTCGATGGGGCCAAAATATGATTACAAAATTACACAATAAATCTCACATGCACCCAAACCTATGAAGTGTCTCACTTGCATACCTTATTTTTCTATTTGTCTCACTTTTCCCCCTTCCGTCTATGGGTGTTGAAAATAGTAACAGAAAATAGTATGTGCATGTCAGATGAAGATTATTTTGATCATTTTTCTTGGGGTGCAAAATGAGATTTGGTTATAACTTCATTATTTAGTTACACATTTAGTATTTAAAATATGCTTTAAAATAAAGATAATAAATAATTGTTTCAATAATCCAAAAATAATTATATGGCTAATTTACAATTCCCCCCACAAAGTATCCCCAAATCGCATAGTGCACCCTAACATAAGGTTTGTCCCATAATGGTATGTGATGTTACATTTTTTTTTCCATTTTCCACCCTACCCTTAATGGACGTTAGAAAATTTCACTTTAAATAGCACGTGATCTCTTCCACATTCGGGGCAAAAATGACATTTCCCTTATCTGATTAAAGAGTAAATGTATTAAAAGTAAAAATCATTCACTATTTACAAATCCAAATTAATTTTTTTTAATTATCAAATTTGAAGATTGAAACTCAAACCCATATGAAGATTTGAAAAATTGATGATTTGGAAATCTAACAATGCCATATTCCACCTAAATCACCACTGTAATTCTTACAATCACCACAAATACCAATCCCAACCACCACCACCACCAGGGATAGCATCCCTGCAATCGCCGTCACCGCCATCACCAGTCACCACCACTAAAAAAACGCGTTCACCTTGCTTTGCTAAAATGAAAAAAATAAAATATCTTTAGCTTCCGTTAAATCACCGTTAAAATTGGAAGACAGTCAGGGATAGTGACGTAATTGCATATATCTTTAAAAGTATAATAACAATTTTGCTCGAAACATAATACAGTGGCAAAATGTAAAAATTAATCAAAGTACATTGGCAAAATTAACCATTTCTCCCCCCCCCCCAAAAAAAGTTAATTTTTTATTTGATTTGATTCTTTTTTTTAATTCTTTACTCATTCCTTCAAAATAACTCATTTACAAAAGTCATCATTTATAGACACATCACCACACAACTTTGAATTTCACTTTTTACAAACTCAAATTTATTTATTTTTTGAATTTTCAAATATTCAAATTGAAACCAAAACCCATGTGGATATTTAAAAATATAATGATTTGGAAATCTCACAATGTTGTATTTTATCTAAACCACCACTGCCATCCCTACAACTACCACAATCAACACCCCTAACACCACCATCCCTAAAGTCGTCAGCACTACTATCACCACCACCAAGAAATGCATTCACCTCGCCTTGTTCAAATGGAGACATAGAATCTTTTTAGCTTCCGATCTCTGGTAGGCAAGTTCTCCCATGGCCGTCCCTCTATGGAAGTCATGCGCAAGGAGTTCCTAACTTTTGGTCTCAAAAGTGTCGTAACCTTGGGCCATCTAGATTCGAAACACGTCTTGATCCAAACCAATCATGAGGCTGATTTTCAGCGGCTATGGATCAAAGATCAATGGTTTGTTGGTGCCTATCATATGCGAGTATTTAAATGGACTCCTGATTTCCGTTCCGATGTGGAAAGTCCCATAGTCCCAGTATGGTTTTCCCTACCAAACCTCCCTATCTATCTGTTTAATAAGCTTGTCCTCTTTTCCATTGGCAATATGATTGGTTCCCCGTTAATCATTGACAACCCCACGACTAATCTGACGATACCTAGTGTTGCTAGAATTTGTGTTGAGGTTGATTTGACTAAACCTATCCCTAGCCGTATGTGGATTGATAGCGGTTCTATAGTTGGTTTCTGGCAGATTATAGAGGCTGAAAGATTGCCTATGTATTGCACTTGTTTCCATCGCCAAGGGAATGATGATTCCACTTGCAAAGCCAACAAACCGAATACGACGAAAACCTCATCTTCTATTCCATCTGAATCTGCGATACCCGAGACTGATCAGACCCAAAAGGCAAAAGAGAAAGATAAAGTGAATGCCATTCCTTCTAAAGCTTCCGTTAATCCAGTTCTAAAAGAGAAAGCTGTCACTTGGAAAGTTAAAGAGCCAAGTAAACCTTTGCAAGATAAGTTTCCCATGCAAGATCAACCAATCTTGAATTCTTCGCCCAAGGATGATCAAAGTCGGGTTCAGCAAGATGGCTCTTCTAGTGGAATAAAAGCCCCACACAATGCAAACCCTAATTCTCACATCAATATTGAAGATTCTAACGATGATCCTCCTCCATGTGTTGTTGACGAGGGTGACTTATCCCCTAGCAAGGTGACCTCTGATCCTAATTCTCAACAAACCGCTTGTAATAAAAATGATGCCCCTGATTCTAAAGATGCTGCCGATGGTAATAACGATGTAATTTCTCCAAACAAATTTTCGGTGTTACAATATTTTGAAGATGAAGACCCCTCCCAGCCCTCACCTTCATTGGATGGCCTTAATCTGGAGACAGCATTTAAGAAGAAAAAGGCTCGCAAACCCCATCATGTTCCTGCTTCAACCAGGACTACCCGCTCCCATTCGTTTGACAAGCCTCATGCTGGTAATTCTTCTACCTCTTCCCATGGTAATTAAGACTCTTTGCTGGAATCTTAGGGGTATGGGTAATGATTCCACTATTACCCGTTTAAAGAAACTTGTTTCGATGCATCAAATCTCCTTGCTCACTTTATGCGAGCCTATGATTGATAGTGATCAACTTCCTTTAATTGCAAAAAAACTTAAATTCCGTTATTACTTCCATAACACGGCTAACTCTATTTGGATCCTTGCCAAGTCAGTTTTCAGTTGTCAGATTGTGTATGATTCCACCCAACATCTTTCTCTTAGCATACGACACTATACTTGGGCACAACCGGTTTTTATTTCCATGGTCTATGCCAAATGTACTTCTGTTGAGCGGCAAGACCTATGGAATGATCTTATTGATTTAAGTTCGGAATTTGGCACCTCTCTCTGGCTTGTTCTTGGTGATTTTAATATTATTCTATCTTCAAATGAGAAAATTGGCGGCGTCGGATGGGATAGGCAAGGCGCTTCATATTTTCAGGCTTGTATAAATGCTACTGGGCTTTCAGATCTTGGTTATCATGGCAGCAAATATACTTGGTGTAATAATAGGGACGTGAAAGCAACCATCTACCAAAGAATTGATCGTGTTCTTGTTAACTCTCTTTGGCTATCTACCTTCACTCTTACCTCGGTGGAGCATCTCAATAGAACATGCTCAGATCATTCCCCACTGCTCATATCCATTAATTTATCCACGGAACGCAGGCCATATCAGTTCAAATTTCTAAATATTTGGGTGTCTCATCATTCCTTCCTTGATACAGTTAAGAGTGCTTGGCTTAGTACTGTTCATGACAGACCTATGGTTCGCTTCTCCAACAAATTAAAAGCTACCAGAGCAGCTCTCAAAATCTGGAATAGCAATGTGTTTGGGAATATATTTCAGGCTATTAAACAGGCTGAAGACGATGTGATTAAAAAGGAGATTGACTATGAAAACGCCCACACCGATTCCAATCGCGCTGCTCTTCATTTGGCTCAAGCCAGGCTCAAACAAAAATAAAAACTTGAAGAGGATTATTGGAGACAAAAATCTTACTTGCGTTGGCTTCAAGAAGGGGACGGCAATACCAAACTGTTTCATTCGTCGGTCAAGCAAACCCGTAACAAGCTTGCTATCCACCGTATTTCTGATATGCATCGAGTAATCGCGGACACGGAGGCTTCTATCAAATCTGCCGCTATTGAATATTTTTCAGATCAGCTCACAGCTTGTCCTTGTTCTGATAATAACCTTCTTTCAGTCATTCCATCTTTAATATCTTCAGATCAGAACAACATGTTCTCCAATCCTCCCTCTTTAGAAGAAATTAAAAAGGTTGTTTTTGATCTAAATGGTGACTAGTGCCGCAGGGCCTGATGGTTTCTCGGGCAAATTCTATACAGCTTGCTGGGATATTATTGCTCCAGACCTTTTTCTTGCGGTCTCCGAATTTTTTGCAGGTTTTGAAATGCCAAAATCCTGGACTAGTACTCTCATCATCTCTATTCCAAAGACCAGTCACATTGAAACCTTCAAAGATCTTAGGCTGATCAGTCTCTGCAATTTCTGTAACAAGATTATCACCAAAATTATTTCTTCTCGGCTGGCTACGGTTCTTCCTTCCATATTTTATGAAAATCAGAGCGCATTCACAAAAGGAAGACTTATTCAAGATAACTTGCTTCTTGCCCAAGAGCTGACTCATCAACTCAAGAAAAAAATTAATGGGACCAATGTTATCATCAAATTAGACATGGCCAAAGCCTTTGATAGGGTCTCTTGGTTTTTTCTTATTGGGGTGCTTCGCAAATTTGGTTTTAATGAGACGTTTATTGATATTATCTGGAGGGTAATTTCCAATAACTAGTTCTTAGTTTCAATTAATGGTTCATTGGCTGGATTCTTTCATTCCTCTCGGGGTCTTCGTGAGGGGAATCCTCTCTCGCCAAGTTTATTCATTATTGCAGCAGAAGTTCTTAGTCGAGGCTTAAATAAACTCCAGACTGATCATCCTAATTTCATGTATTCTTCATCAAGGGGGTGCCCTATTATATCTCACCTTGCTTTTGCGGACGATATCATTATTTTTTTTAACGGGTCCAAGAACTCTCTGCTTCAACATCGTAAATTTCTTAGCCTCTACGAGCAGTGTTCCAGGCAATTGATTAATCAAGGTAAAACTAATTTCTTGGTTTCACATACCATCTCGGCTTCTAGAATTTCTACTATTAGCCGGCATGTTGGTTTTAGCAATAAATCTCTTCCAGTCCAATACCTTGGTTGTCCTCTATTTGAAGGAAGGAAAAAGAAGACCCTATTTGATCCTTTAATTGAGAAGTTGCAAGCTAAAATTAATTCGTGGATGGGGGCTTTTCTCAATCAAGCCGGGAGAGGCACTCTTATCAATTCAGTCCTTCATTCAATCATTATGTATCAGATTATGATTTTAGATCCTCCTGCTGCTGTGGTAAAACATATTAATAGAATGTTTGCCAACTTTTTTTCTGGGAGACAGTTGATGGAAAATTTAAAGCGCACTGGATTTCTTGGCAGAATTGTTGTCAGCCGGTTAATGAAGGTGGTATTGGCATTCGATCTCTTTCGGATATCATTCAAGCCTTCTCTATCCATCTTTGGTGGCGCTTCCGATCCTCTAATAATCTGTGGAGTAACTTCATGTTGAAAAAGTATTGTTCTTTCTTGCACCCGTCTCTTGCAGCCTATGCTTCGGGGTCTCATACATGGCAAAGAATGTGTTCACTACATGAGAAAGATGAACAACAAATTATCTGGATTATAGGGAATGGCCATTGTTCGACGTTGTTAGATAATTGGTTGCCTCATGACCTTTCTCCTCCTTCAACCGTGGGTCAGGATCAGATGGTTAGAGACCATTTTAATTTGCCCACCAGCCTGAATGACACTGCTCGAAGGATCTTGGGACCGGCTATTGTTGAATCTATCTCAGATCTTGGTATCTCCCTTTGTAACACCCCAGATTCTCCCCGTTGCCGTCTATCCGAAAAATGGTAAGTTCGATTTCTCTTCAGCCTGGCAGCTCGCTCGTACTCACGGGCCTCTTATTTCTTCGGCCAAATTCATCTGGCATAAGCTGCTACCTCGTCATATTAGTCTATTCATGTGGCGTCTTTGGCTTCGTCGTCTGCCTCTCGATGAGAGTATCTCCAAAAGAGGTGTTCAGCTTGCATCTAGATGTCATTGTTGTGACATAGGGCACATTGAATCATACTTTCATCTTTTTTTGGACAGTGCCTCAGCCAGATTTGTTTGGACTGCATTTAATCATCTTGGTGGTGTCCACTGTTTGGCCAATTCTATTGCTCAATGTTGCTTTGCTTGGTGGTATCACAATCATCATTCTAGCCTAAACATTATAATGCCTTCGGTGATTCTCTGGGAAATCTGGAAAGCTAGAAACTCGAGTCTTCATGAAGGTTCTCGTGCTCCTCCCTGGCTCATCGTTGATCGAAGTAAGCGTCTCATTAATTATATTCTCATGGGGGCTGGTCTTATTCCAAGTCTAGGCTGGGACCTTCTCTTTTCTTCTCGGTTGGGTGTTTCCTCTTCTAAGAAGATTCAGGTGGTTTCTTGGTCTAAACCTCCCTCAGGCCGTGTTAAACTTAATTGCGATGGGGCTTGTAGAGGCAATCCGGGGCAGAGCTCAGGTGATGGGATTATTCGCAACAGTTTGGGGGAATCTATTTTTGCTTTCTACACCTTTTACGGTGATTCTACTAGTTTTCATGCTGAATGTCGGGCTTTATATCAAGGTGTTAATTGGCTGAAATCAAACAATTTCAAGCACGCTATAGTGGAAATTAATTCTAAGCTGCTTTTGGACTGTGTTCGTGATGACTTGAAGCCTCCTTGGAAGAGCTCCTATTTAATTCGATCCATTAAAGATACTGTTAGGGACATGCAATTATCCATCAGTCATATTATTCGGGAAGCTAATTCAGTGGCAGATGCTATTGCTAATTATGGTTGTGACCAAGGCTCATCTGCTTCTTTTTCATCTGAGGTCATTTTGCCCTCTCGTATTCGCGGTCTTATTTCCCTGGATAAAAGTGAAACGACCTACTTTAGAATTTCTTAGTTCTATGTTAATTGTTTATTTCCTTTTTGAGGTAAGGCTCCTCTGTCCTCCCATTTATAAGGGCAAGGCTGGTTGTCCCCCTCAAGTTTGTATTCCTATTTTTATATAAATAAAATCCCACAGGGTGCCGCCCCTGTTTCATAAAAAAAAAAGTCGGATTTTTTTCTTAGAACGTTTCTCATTTTTTAGTTCCTATACACTTTCGGTGTCAAATTACTAAGCAAGGAGATAGTCTAATTAATTTTAGGATAGACTACTTGAAAGGATGTCAGTTGGTGGCAGTATCTTCTAATAAAAGGAGAGTTGCAATAGAAGAAGAGAAAGTTGATAGCCAGGGGTGGGGAATAGAGAGATTCTCATATATAACTACCTCGGCTCCTATGAAGAGAAACAAGTAAGTTAAGAGTAAAAGAGGTTTGAGGCTTGGAACGCAGTTATGGAGATGAGTAAAATATTTGAACCCAATTATTTGTGAATACTACAATTGTTTTTGTTTGTAATATCTATAAGTTTAGGACCAATATGATAGTTTTTAAGGCTGCTTGTAGTAGTCTGAAAATTCAAAGAAGTAAACTGTAGATTTTAGTTTTTTTTCAAACAAAACGCACGTATTAATCAAATGATTCTTTATTTTTTTTTTTCATCTTCTTGACATTATAACATATTTTCTTAACTCATTTCTCTTATTTTATTCAAGTGTAATAACTAAATATGCTACAAATTTTCTTAATATCTCGATACTCACCAACAATTCTATTATTATAGATACAATTTTTCATATAAATCTAATAATGCATTTTTCGAACATATTTAAGAAAGTAAAATCATATTATTTTTTAGTTTCAAATAAAATTTTAGTTTCTCGATTGAGTAAGGGTATTTTTGTCATTTTAGAAAATATTGGGCGACATTTGTAACGATAATGATAGGAGGGGCAAACGGATAATAAAATCAAAATACAAGACGAAATAAATAGAAATAAAAAAAATGTAGGAACTAACTTTAAAATATGTACAAGCTAAGGGATCAAATTATTATTTAATTATTCATGAAATTAATTAACCTACGACAAATTTACTCTTTTGGTCTTAATTAATGGTGAGTGATTTATTATATATATAACTATTTTTTTCCAATCATTATTGTTTGACATGATAAATTTACGTGTATTATCCTTAACGAAACACACAGATTCATCAGATGGTTCTTCATTTTTTTCATCTTTTTGATATTATGACACATTTTCTTAACCCATTTCTCTTATTTTATTCATGAGTAATAACTAAACATGCTACAAATTTGCTTAATATCGATACTCATCAACAATTCTATTATAATAGATACAATTTTTCATATAAATTTAATAATGACTTTCCCGAACATACTTAAGAAAGTAAAACCATATTATATTTTAGTTTCAAATAAAGTTTTACTGTCTCGACTAAGTAAGGGTATTTTTGTCACTTTAGAAAATATTGGGCGACATTTGTAACGATAATGGTAGGAGGGGAAACTGATAAGAAAATCAAAATATAAGACAAAATGAATAGAATTTTTTTTAAAAAAATGTAGTACCTAACTTTAAATTAAGTACAAGTCAAGGGATCAAATTATTATTTAATTATTCATGAAATTAATTAGCCTATGAAAAATTTAATCTTTTGGCCTTAATTAATGATAAATGATTTATTATATTTATGGCTATTTTTTTTCCAATCATTATTGTTTAACATGACAAATTTATGTGTATTGTCCTTAACAAAACGTACAGATTCATCAAATGGTTTTTCATTTTTTTTCATCTTCTTGACATTATGACACATTTTCTTAACTCATTTCTCTTATTTTATTCATGGCTAATAATTAAACATGTTACAAATTTGTTTAATATCTCGATACTCACCGACAATTATATTATTATAGATACAATTTTTCATATAAATCTAATAATGTCTGTCCCAAACAAATTTAAGAAAGTAAAACCATATTATTTTTTAGTTTCGAATAAAGTTTTACCGTCTCAACTGAGTAAGAGTGTTTTTGTCATTTTAAAAAATGTTGGGCGACATTTGTAACGATAATGGTAGGAGGGAGAAACTGATAAGAAAATCAAGGAAAATCAAAATATAAGACGAAATGAATAAAATTAAAAATTGTAGGACCTAACTTTAAAATAGGTACAAGTCAAGGGATCAAATTATTATTTAATTATTCATGGAATTAATTAGGTTATGACAAATTTACTCTTTTTGACCTTAATTAATGGCAAGTGATTTATTATATTTATTACTATTTATTCCAATCATTATTGTTTGGTATGGTAAATTTATGTGTATTGTCTTTAACAAAACGCACAGATTCATCAAATGGTTTTTTTTTTAATTTTCTTGACATTATGACACATTTTCTCTACTCATTTCTCTTATTTTATTCATGGGTAATAACTAAACATGCTACAAATTTGTTTAATATCTCGATACTCACCAACAATTCTATTATTATAGATACAATTTTTCATATAAATCTAATAATATCATTCCCGAACATATTTAAGAAAGTAAAACCATATTATTTTTTAGTTTCGAATAAAGTTTTAGTGTCTCGGCTGAGTACGGGTATTTTAGTCATTTTAGAAAATATTGGCGACATTTGTAACGATCGTAGTAGGTGGGAGAAACTGATAAGAAAATCAAAATGCAAGACGAAATGAATATAATTAAAAAATGTAGGACCCAACTTTAAAATATGTGCAAGTCAAGAGATCAAAACTATAATTTAATTATTCATGGAATTAATTAGCCTATGACAAATTTACTGTTTTGGCCTCAATTTATGATACATGATGTATTAAGTTTAAGGGGTAGACTTGTCCATACATTAACTTCTAAGAGACAACATATACTATTATAGGTAGTTAGATTAGATAGATTAGATTAGATAGATTAAATTAGATTAGATTAGATTAGATTAAACTAATACCACTCCTACTACGAAAAGACTTCACTTTTTCCAACTAGTATTAAACTAAGAGTAGTTCTCTGGTCGTCTTACGGATGTAAGATGAAATCTTAATGTAATACCTGATAATTTTAATTAAAAATTTTAATTCAATATTAATTAAAATTATAATTGTTTTGGACCTATTTAGTAATTAATTGGATTGGGTTGGGCTAGGCCCACTTTTGACTAAGACTTTAATACTAATTTCCAATTATTATTAGTTAATTAATTTCGGTCCAGTTAACTTTAGAATTTCGGTTTAGAGTTAGAAAACCTAGTAGGATTTTATATAAATAGAATGTTGAGAGGGGAGAAAACCCTTTATTACATAATATTTACCTAGCGGCAAAGAGAGAAGGCGAGAGAGAAGAAGGAACCGGCGGCCGAAATCACAGAGTAAGATAAAGAGTCGGATATTTGGAGGTAATACTCAAAATTATTGTGTGTATTTTCGTGTGTGTGTGTAGGTGATATATATATATATATATATATATATATATATATATATATATATATATATATATATATATATATATATATATATATATATATATATATATATATATATATATAATATAGAAACATAGTATAGTATATGTGTATGTGTGTGTTTGACCATGAGTGGTGTGTGTTAGTAACTAATCATTATAGATATGTAGAAAACTATTTTGTGTGTGTGTGTGTGTGTGTGTGTTCATGTATGAGACGTGTGTGTATGTGTGTGTGATGTGTGTTGTGTGTGTGTAAACAGTGTGCGTGTTTTGATTTTTCTATACCAATTAGATATTTTAAAAAAGGTGAATTAAATACCCAATTCATAAATGAGATAAATTAATGTACTAGGTTTTAATGAAAACTAATTAGTTTCTCAACCAATCTTTATTATAATTACTTCCAACTATTAATTATTAATAAATGTTAATGCAACGGGAGTCGGTAATCGTTAGTAATTATTGTTATTTGTGAAATTAGATTTGGACGAACGAGTTTGTGACGATTGTACGTATTGAGGATTATTGTGTTAAACAATTCGAGGTAAGGGATTATACCTCATTTAGGTCTTTTGAATTCTTCGTTTTATACTGTTAAGCTTCCGCTATTTCTTTGATAAATGTCTTTCCTTTGAAACGTGTGCCAATTTTGTATCGATATTTGATTTTGAACTCCGTCGATTACGTTCATTTTCTTACTCATAATTATGCTCCTTGTTAAATCTCGCATATTTATCAAGTCTCATGTGAGATACCATTTGTTTGATACATGAATTGATTATTGATTATGTTTGGGTTTGAGAAAATTATTTATTTATTTATTTATTTTTTAAAAAAATTTCTACCTTGATCACTAAGTCCAACAACCTAGTCACTGGTTAATGTTATCTTTCGATTTACCTAGTCACAGGTTAATGTGACCTTTCAATTTACCTAGTCACGGGTTAATGTGACCTTTCGATTTAGCTAGTCACGGGTTAATGTGACCTTTCGAAACCCTTTAACCACTAGACACATTGTTAGTTATCCAGATATACCCTTTAGAAACCTTTACCCTTATGGTTCTTTAGAATATTTCCTAAACATTGTTCGAACAGTTTTTTGACCGCTTATGTGATCTTGGTATCTGTGAGTGGTCCGTTGTCTCCAGCTGGTATGAGACGGTTGGTGACAATTGGACTACTCGAGTCGTCCTTTGCATTATTATCTTTCGTTTGGAATCTTAAATATTTATCTGTGAGTCGTCCGTTGTCGCCAGCTGGTATGGGACGGTTGGAGACAATTGGATTACTCGAGTTGTTTGTTATATCTTTATCCTTCACTTGGAATCCTGAAAATATATTTGAAAATTTGAATATTTAAACTTTGACTATTTGACTTTCACATTATGGATATTTGATCTTTCGATTCTGATTCCTTGATTTATTTCGGTCAACTCCTCCTTAGTAACCGGAGGGGTTGTATATGAACTTACTGAGCATTATTCGCTCACCCTTTCTTATTCTTTCTCTTCCAGGTGATATTTAGTTTGGTTAGATGAATTGTTTCGAGTAGATGAATGAAGATGGTCAAAGAAGTTTTAGACATTTTGTGGCGACCCCGACCCCGGACCCGAGATGGAACCGCGGGCCGGAGCGCCAAACAAGACAAGACAAGAAAGGAAAGGAATGAACATGCAAGGACTCAAAATATTTTAAAACTGACGTGACGCAACATTTCAGTGGCAGGAGAACTCGACACAAAAGGTCGGTATTTTCAAAATCATTACACCTGATAAAACAGTTAAACATTTAATCCAAGTCTTCGGCGACACTACAGCCGGAACCCAAGCTAAGCAGTAAATATGACAAGGAAATAAATAAGAGCTAATGGGATGCTCAGCGGAAGTCTAAACGTAGTGAACACTAACAAGATATACAAGGCACGGCTAACACAATTGTCGGCATCAAAGGAGTATATATACTACAAGAGTTAATACTACAAGTAGCTAGCAGGAATACACGAGTACAAAATCTATACAATCCCAAGCATAGTCTAGATGACTAGCTTATACCCATCGTCCTTGCAAAATACAAAAGAAGATAAGAGGACTTCTAAACCACCTCTTCGACTGCAAGAGCCTGATCAAAAGAGAACTAAAGTATACGAGCTCTGCGATCCTCAACGGGAAGGTCCTGACCTGCTAGGATCTAAAAAAAGTACAGGGGAAACGGGTAAGTCATAATGACTCGTAAGCTATCAATCATGCATGACATGGCAATATGCAACACGTTAGGCAAGACAATATTACAAGCATGTAGATCAAGTATATGAGTTGCACATTATTGCACATAGTCACATAATATGAGGATATAGAGCTGGGCCGCTACGTAGACCTGCAAAACAGACACCTTCATGACGTGCACGAATCGATGGGTGTGATAATACATCGATCTCCGAGGGATGCTCGGGAAAACAAGTAGTCAATCTCAATGGTCGCGTATTGGTTGGCCAAGGAGAGCTCTTCCCCACTGTGGCCGGCAGTGGAGGCGTGTGTGACAAGATCAAGTATGCCAGCTGGACTCGTGTAATGCCAAGTAGTATTTACTCAACAATGGTTAGTATGGAACGAGTCCGACAAGAGCGTCCTCGTTCAAGACAAGTATATAATCTCATCAATAAACAAGCAAGATTGAGCTCGACAAGAGCGAACTCAATAAATCAAGTATGCATTTATTATGTCATAAAGATACGAGCATGATAGTCAATCCATTTCAAGAGTCTAGAATTAGTTTTCTAGTTGAACACATGTAAGATCGTCGTAGGGATTAATCATTGAGCGGGTATTGTTCAATAGCACACTAATGTCGACTCCGTTGAGTCATTTCTATAAATCCAAGCTTGTAGAGTTAAAATACTATTTGCATTTCCAACTCTTTTCTAAGTCATCGCATTGATTAATCTAAGTCATTAATCCAATTTATAATCATAGCTAACAATAAACTCAAGTTCCTAAATTATGGAACCCTAGATCACGTTTTCCCAAATAATGGTCGAAAGTCTATGACCCAAGAATAATAGTTATTCCTAATATAGAGTAGAACACTTTTACTTCTAGGCTTAGTGTCCAAATCGAAACATTTGCATTCATTGTCTATAATTCCAGATTTTCATACTCTCAAACATACTCCAATATCATGGTAGAAATCAAGGAGAGCAACGATTTAGACATGAGAGAAGGGAAGCAAGAAGGGGTAGCATGTTATCTCTAACATGGACCTAAGGGAAATTGATAGCTTACCTCAAACCAAGCAAAAGACGGAAGCACGAAAACTATCGGTGTCGATCGCTCGTCTCGACGGCGGCTACGCAACGGCGATCTCGGAATCGTTAGCGGGTCTTGAAATCTCTTGGAATCAAACCCTCATGCACGCATCTCACCAAGACTCTCACGCACAAGTTCGCCCGAGACCAGAGGAGACGGAATGAAGAAATGAATCGTGAAATGAAGACTAGAGCTGATGTAGTGCAATCAGCTTGATTAAGGTGTTAGTGGAGTACACATGTCACTTGATGAATGGTAGAAATAGGTTTAGTGATCTTAATTAGGATTAGATTAGGCTAATAAGACTCTAATACAAGTGGTTTAAGTCACTAATGGTAGAGGTTTAGTAAGGGCAAGATCGTAATCAGCCAAATGTTGCAGAAAATCACGTTTTGCTGGAATTCTGCTCTGTTCGGTTGTGATGGCCGAACTTCCATCATTTTGTTCGGTTATGGTGGCCGAAAAAAGCCCAAAATGTTCGGTTGGCATGGTGGAACGATTCCTCAGGCCATACGTTAGGTCAAACAGGTCCAGATTTGCACGTATAACGCGTACAAGGCATATACAACTCAAAGAAGCATTAGAATGAGTATCAAGGGTCTTAAAAACAATGATAAATGTCTCTCAAGGTCTTGGCTAAGTCCAAATATCAAAGCCCGAGCAAGAACAAGTCAATCTAGAGCATGCAAGGCAATAGGCATTCGATACGACAATTACGGTTCGATCAAGGAATGCAATCGAGTCAATCATGTTAGGGATACTACTAGCATGTTAAAAACATATTCTAATCATGTTAAACAAGTATGGAAGACAAGTAATACAAGTAGGTTTCGGGTTCTCACATCCTCCCCCACTTAAAGGAATTTAGTCCCTAAATTCATACCAGAATCATCAAATAGGAAAGGATATCTCTCTTTCATATCGAGCTCGGTTTCCCAAGTAGCTTCCTCAATGTCATGGTTCTTCCATAAGACTTTCACTAACGGAATCCACTTCGTTCTCAAGATTTGCTCCTTAGTATCAAGAATCCTCACTGGTCTTTCATCATAAGAAAGATCGGGTTCGAATGAAATCTCATCATAAACAAGGACATGCGATTCATCTTTCAAGTACTTGCGTAGCATCGAGACATGGAATACATCGTGAACATCCGATAACGAAGGTGGCAATGCTAACCGATACGCCAAAGATCCAATCCTTTCTAAGATCTCAAACGGTCCAATAAATCTAGGTGAAAGTTTGCCTTTCTTCCCAAATCGCTTAGTACCGCGCCGGGGCGATACTTTCAAGAATACATGATCACCAACCTGAAACTCTAAGTCACGTCTCCGGTTGTCTGCGTAGCTTTTCTGTCTACTCTGAGCTGTAAGCAATCTGTCTCTAATCAGCTTCACACTCTCAACTGACTGTTGCACCATCTCTGAACCCCATAACTTAGCTTCACCAACTTCATCCCAGCAAACCGGTGAACGACACTTACGCCCATACAAAGCTTCATACGGCGCCATTTCAATACTGGACTGGTAACTATTATTATAAGCAAATTCAGCTAATGGCAAATGAGAATCCCAACTACCTTTAAAATCCATGGCACAAGCACGTAGCAAATCCTCTAGTACTTGGATCAATCTCTCAGACTGACCATCAGACTGCGGGTGAAAAGTCGTACTGAAATTCAACTTCGTCCCTAAAGCCTCTTGTAAAGCACGCCAAAATCGAGAAGTAAACCTGGGATCTCTATTCGATACAATGCTCACTGGAACACCATGTAGTCTCACGATATCCTGAACATACAATGCTGCCAACTGACTCAAACTATAAGTCATCGCAATAGGAATAAAGTGTGATGATTTAGTCAATCTATCCACAACGACCCATACTGCATCAAAACCTCGACGAGTACGTGGCAATCCTGTCACGAAATCCATGGTGATATGCTCCCATTTCCACTCCGGTATCTCAAGTGGCTGTAATAAACCGGCAGGTCTCTGGTGTTCAGCTTTCACTTGTTGACATGTCAAGCATCTAGATACATACTCTGCGATCTCTCTCTTCATTCCATTCCACCAAAACTGCCTCTTCAAGTTCCTATACATTTTAGTACTCCCTGGATGTATAGTGTACTTGGACTTGTGAGCCTCGTCAAGAACCATACGCTTAACCCCATCGGTGGCAGGAACGCAAACTTTACCTCGACCTACACGATCTGCTCTAGGATTCACCATCAAGCACCTATAAGAATTCACTCGACGTTAGAATATCACACAAGAAATAACCCACCTAGGCCATGGAACCTATCCTGACCAATAGCTAACGACAGCTCTGATACCAACTGTGGCGACCCCGACCCCGGACCCGAGATGGAAACGCGGGCCGGAGCGCCAAACAAGACAAGACAAGAAAGGAAAGGAATGAACATGCAAGGACTCAAAATATTTTAAAACTGACGTGACGCAACATTTCAGTCGCAGGAGAACTCGACACAAAAGGTCGGTATTTTCAAAATCATTACACCTTATAAAACAATTAAACATTTAATCCAAGTCTTCGGCGACACTACAGCCGGAACCCAAGCTAAGCAGTAAATATGACAAGGAAATAAATAAGAGCTAATGGGATGCTCAGCGGAAGTCTAAACGTAGTGAACACTAACAAGATATACAAGGCACGGCTAACACAATTGTCGGCATCAAAGGAGTATATATACTACAAGAGTTAATACTACAAGTAGCTAGCAGGAATACACGAGTACAAAATCTATACAATCCCAAGCATAGTCTAGATGACTAGCTTATACCCATCGTCCTTGCAAAATACAAAAGAAGATAAGAGGACTTCTAAACCACCTCTTCGACTGCAAGAGCCTGATCAAAAGAGAACTAAAGTATACGAGCGCTGCGATCCTCAACGAGAAGGTCCTGACCTGCTAGGATCTAAAAATAATGACTCGTAAGTTATCAATCATGCATGACATGGCAATATGCAGCACGTTAGGCAAGACAATATTACAAGCATGTAGATCAAGTATATGAGTTGCACATTATTGCACATAGTCACATAATATGAGGATATAGAGCTGGGCCGCTACGTAGACCTGCAAAACAGACACCTTCATGACGTGCAAGAATCGATGGGTGTGATAATACATCGATCTCCGAGGGATGCTCGGGAAAACAAGTAGTCAATCTCAATGGTCGCGTATTGGTTGGCCAAGGAGAGCTCTTCCCCACTGTGGCTGGCAGTGGAGGCGTGTGTGACAAGATCAAGTATGCCAGCTGGACTCATGCAATGCCAAGTAGTATTTACTCAACAATGGTTAGTATGGAACGAGTCCGACAAGAGCGTCCTCGTTCAAGACAAGTATATAATCTCATCAATAAACAAGCAAGATTGAGCTCGACAAGAGCGAACTCAATAAATCAAGTATGCATTTATTATGTCATAAAGATACGAGCATGATAGTCAATCCATTTCAAGAGTCTAGAATTAGTTTTCTAGTTGAACACATGTAAGATCGTCGTAGGGATTAATCATTGAGCGGGTATTGTTCAATAGCTCACTAATGTCAACTCCGTTGAGTCATTTCTATAAATCCAAGCTTGTAGAGTTAAAATACTATTTGCATTTCCAACTCTTTTCTAAGTCATCGCATTGATTAATCTAAGTCATTAATCCAATTTATAACCATAGCTAACAATAAACTCAAGTTCCTAAATTATGGAACCCTAGATCACGTTTTCCCAAATAATGGTCGAAAGTCTATGACCCAAGAATAATAGTTATTCCTAATATAGAGTAGAACACTTTTACTTCTAGGCTTAGTGTCCAAATCGAAACATTTGCATTCATTGTCTATATTCCAGATTTTCATACTCTCAAACATACTCCAATATCATGGTAGAAATCAAGGAGAACGATTTAGACATGAGAGAAGGGAAGCAAGAAGGGGTAGCATGTTATCTCTAACATGGACCTAAGGGAAATTGATAGCTTACCTCAAACCAAGCAAAAGACGGAAGCACGAAAACTATCGGTGTCGATCGCTCGTCTCGACGGCGGCTACGCAACGGCGATCTCGGAATCGTTAGCGGGTCTTGAAATCTCTTGGAATCAAACCCTCACGCACGCATCTCACCAAGACTCTCACGCACAAGTTCGCCCGAGACCAGAGGAGACGGAATGAAGAAATGAATCGTGAAATGAAGACTAGAGCTGATGTAGTGCAATCAACTTGATTAAGGTGTTAGTGGAGTACACATGTCACTTGATGAATGGTAGAAATAGGTTTAGTGATCTTAATTAGGATTAGATTAGGCTAATATGACTCTAATACAAGTGGTTTAAGTCACTAATGGTAGAGGTTTAGTAAGGGCAAGATCGTAATCAGCCAAATGTTGCAGAAAATCACGTTTTGCTGGAATTCTGCTCTGTTCGGTTGTGATGGCTGAACTTCCATCATTTTGTTCGGTTATGGTGGCCGAACAAAGCCCAAAATGTTCGGTTGGCATGGTGGAACGATTCCTCAGGCCATACGTTAGGTCAAACAGGTCCAGATTTGCACGTATAACGCGTACAAGGCATATACAACTCAAAGAAGCATTAGAATGAGTATCAAGGGTCTTAAAAACAATGATAAATGTCTCTCAAGGTCTTGGCTAAGTCCAAATATCAAATCCCGAGCAAGAACAAGTCAATCTAGAGCATGCAAGGCAATAGGCGTTCGATACGACAATTACGGTTCGATCAAGGAATGCAATCGAGGCAATCATGTTAGGGATACTACTAGCATGTTAAAAACATATTCTAATCATGTTAAACAAGTATGGAAGACAAGTAATACAAGTAGGTTTCGGGTTCTCACACATTTATAATTCATTCGTACTTTGAAAATTTTATTAATTTTAATTAGCCTTATATTCGATTTCATTTCAAACATTTGGTGGTTGTATTTTAATTACAATTGAGGGATATTAATGTTGATTAATTATTAGTGTAGGGATTTATTATGGTTTTAAGTATTGTTTGTTGGTGACATGGCCAAATTGTGGGTCCAAATGGTCGGACCCGAGTTTGGGGCGTGACAGAGTGGTATCGGAGCTTAGGCTTCAAATCCTGATCGTTTTAGGATTTAGAAATTAATAGAATTAGGAATTGCTTGTAGTGTAAGGTTATGATTTTGTTTATTTCATTAGTTACCCAATAGCTTTAAGTGTCTGATTGTAGTTCTAAGTTTACAATTATATCTTTAAGTTATGATTTCCTCTATTTTGATTGGGACTGATACACTATTGGTTACTCGTAAGAATTTGTTCTATTTTAGTTTATTAGACTTGGAATACACGAGGTGTATCCAATTTTTTGAGACATTGGAGTAAAGTTTGATATTGAATAAATATTGAGGAAATTTTGTATTCGTTTGACATTCATTTTGAACTATATATCGTGTTGGTGTATTTCGAGTGCACAAGATTATAAGATAAGCTTTGGAAGAAATTGATGTTATTTAACAATTATGTAGATTGTTTCCATTTACGTCACTTAGCGAGCACCATTTTAGTGTGATAAAATTTTAGGCATTATTTGACACTTGCTCGTTTTTGTATCAGTATCAAATGGCACATAGAGGTGGACGTACCACTAACTGAGGCCGTGGTCGTGGCCGAGGAAACAGGGGAGGAAGAGCAGTAGAGGACTCTGTTTCCGAGAGTATGGGAGAACAATCTGGAAGCCAACTTAACGTGAATAACAAAAACCCTGCCCCTGAAGCGCCTCAGCCTAATGCGGCAAATCCCGCCTTAGTAGACCATGTGCTTATAATGAACCTTCTACAGAATTTGACACGAGCGGTAGAAAGAATTGGTCAGATTGTTCAACCTCAACCACAACCTCAGCCTAAGGCACCACAACCTCAGCCCGAAGCACCGCAACCTCAACCTGCTGTATTGCAACCTCAGCATGTAGTTCCTCAACCTCGACCAGTGGCAAAGGACCCACTTGACATCTTCCAAAAGAGAAGCCCTAAGCCCTTCTCAGGCGCACCAAACACCATTAAGCCAGAAGAATGGGTTGAGAGTATGAAGAAGATCTTTAGAACTATGACCCTCACGAGTGAACAAAAAGTCAACCTCACCACGTTCAAGTTCGAAGGAGAGGCTGATGAGTGGTGGTAGTCCGAGATGAGGATTGTTGAAGCAAATGGGATGGGAGAGTACACCTGGGAGACTTTTCTCGAAGTTTTCAATAAGAAATATTTTCCTGAGAGCGTGTAGGACAGTAAGCTGGTTGAATT
This sequence comes from Codonopsis lanceolata, assembly GCA_013146195.2. Classification (NCBI taxonomy): domain Eukaryota; kingdom Viridiplantae; phylum Streptophyta; class Magnoliopsida; order Asterales; family Campanulaceae; genus Codonopsis; species Codonopsis lanceolata. The sequence goes on from CM028377.1 coordinate 182,856,639, forward strand.
TCTCAATCTAGAGCAAGGAAATATGACGGTAGATGAGTATGCCGTCAAGTTCACGGAACTATCGAAGTATGCTCCAAGTCTCATTGAGAATGACAAACAAAAGGCCAGGATGTTTGAAAAAGGCCTCAATGAAAATATTAGCCATCGATTGATAGCTTTACAGTTGAAGACTTATGCTAAAGTTGTAGACCGAGCCAGAATACTTGAACGAGTGTCATCAAAATACCAGAAGAAGAAAGAAGAGAAAAAGAGAGGTTTTGAGAATCTTGGAAGTAGTTCTCGAGATCAATCAGGATATCAAGGAGGAAGTTACAGTGGAAATAAGAAGAGAACCATATAGGACAATCGGTCCAAGGGACCAAATCAGTTGCGGAATCAGAATCAAGGTCAGCAGCTGAATCAGAATAATGACCCTGAATGTAATAAGTGTGGTGGAAAACATAGGACTGATACTTGTTACTGGACTACGGGAGCCTGCTTTAACTGCCAAAAGATAGGGCATAGGATCAAGGATTGCCCAGAACCACTTAAGGAAAACTTTGTGTGAGGAACGGGCAGCGGCGATAAACCTAAACCAAATGTGCAGGGAAGAATTTACGCGATGGTTGCTCGAGACGAATGATATGGAAACAAGTATAGTGCATCCTTACCTTCGCGACGTTTAAATTTTTATTCAGCCTAGTGTTTATTAATTGATCACACTGTCCCATTTATACGACCTATCAAATTGTCACATGAGAACTTAGGCGTCGATTAATTAACACACCGACCAATAGATCCATTTCCGTGACCTAAGTATTTAGATCTTGTCTTTTGAGTTCATTTCGGCATTGATAATTTTGATGTATGGTTTGGTCATCTACTTGTTGGATAAAGTATGGAAATTATGAGTTTTACATATGACGTTTGGACTAATGGATGCCTTAGTGTAGACACCTCAATTTCGTACCCCCTAGTATGTAACATGACATGAGATATCAAGACCTGTTAAAACTTAACAAATGTCAAGTTACAAAGTTTAAAAATGCAAAAGATAAAGAAGGATGCGTAAAACAAGTGAAATGCAGGGGCTAGAGTGTCAAAAAGGAGGCTAAAAGAGGCTCCAAGCGCCACCACCAAAGGAACCAAGCGCGGTACCCAGAGCTTAAGGGTTCAGCGCCCAGAGCCCAAACAGTGATTACGATTTGAGAATTAGTACAGGCTCTCAAGCGGGCGGTACAAGCTGACGAAGCACAAAGAAGAAATTTTTAAGACATCGATGTCCCTTCTCTCACCTATAAATAAAGGTGTCCGGCTTCAGTTTTAGGGGCCGAGAAATTTTCTCACTTATACGCTGTGCGTTTATTTTACGCCGTAGAGAGCGATCGTGAGATAGAGAGTTCCCTCCTCCTATAAAGCCTCGAAGCTCTGCCAAATCTCCTCCAAACTCAAAATCAACCGGTCAAAGTGAGCCTTAGCCCTCCAGCTAGGTTTCTACCCTATTCCCCCAGTCCAAAAATCCCAAAAAGTGCATTTGACCTGCCCGAATCCAAAGGCCAAATCTACCATAAGCAAGCAGTTGTTCTGCTCGATTTCCGCCAGCAGCAAGCAAACAATAGCAAAAATGCAAGCAGTTGTTCCGCCCGTTTTACGATGCCCAAGAGCAACTTTCGAAAGCAGTTATTCTGCCCGAACCGCAACAGCAGTAAAAAGACTCCCTCTCCTAGAAGGACAGAGCGAGCACACCTCACGCTCTTAAATGTAAACCTTTAGGAGTTTTTATATAAAAACTGTTATTTTCATCCGGCCCAATGTAAAAATATAAGTTGTTGTGCTGCCCAGATCTATATAGAAAATAACATTAAAAAGAGTCATTATTATGGCCAAATATTTTAAAATGTATTTGTAATTACTGGAAGGAGGCGGCTGCAAGTATGTAAGTAATGTAAATACAGATATATCTGTTTTTTAATGTTTTATTTCATTTGCTAGATAAATATAATAAAAGCATATTTTAGCCAAAAACGTTTTTTTGAGACCGAAAGGGCGAGTTGGGTGCCTAACACCTTCCCAACTCGTAACTTAGCCCCCGAACCCTCTTTTTACAACTCTGGTTATTCTTGGTTTTTCTTTATTTCTCCTTAAAATAAAAATGACGACTCTATTTTAAACATTTTGGATCACGGTGTGGCCCGCAACATCCTTTGTTTTTTACTTTTATGTTTTCTCCTAAATAAGGGACGATGAGAATGAAAAGGGTGATGCATTTCCTGCATCTTGTTTTCCTCTAAACAAGGGAGGATGAGATACGGGGAAACCCAAAGCACTCATAGCGATCCAAAATAAGTCTAAGGTCATGGTGAGGCTCACAACAAACTTTTTTGCACTTTCCCGTTTTCCCCTAAACAAGGGACGATGGGAATGAAAAGGGTGATGCATTATTTGTACCTTGTCTTCCCCTAAACAAGGGAGGGTGAGATATGGAGAAACCCCAGGCACTCAAAATGACCTAAGGCAATTTTCGAAAAATCCATAGTGAGGCAGGACGTGTTCCCACGCGCCCTCGCAACATCCTTTTTTTGCACCTTTTCGTTTTCCCCTAAACAAGGGACGATGGGAATGAAAAGGGTGATGCGTTTTCTGTATCTTATTTTCCCCTAAACAAGGGAGCGTGAGATACGAAGAAATCCAAAGCTTTCATAATGGACCAAAGCTCACTCAGGTGACTGAGGCGTATTCAAGGCGCTTATTGACAACATTCTTTCTGCACTTTTAATTTCGTCTTCCCCTAAACAAAGGAGGATAGAATGGAAAGAGTGATGTCCTTCCGCATGTCGTGTTCCCCTAAAAAAGGAGCGCGGAGCGCGGGAGAATTTTCCGGGGCACCCACAGTGGCGACTCTGCTGGGGACGTCGTTTTTATTTTAAAGAAAATAAAAATGGAGGGCTAGACTCAGTTTTCACAAAAAAAGAAAAAAAATTGTTTTCTTAGTTTCTGGCTAGAATATGGTTGTTATATTTCTTTAGCATTTTAAATATTGTGTTCTTATATATCTGTGTATATATTTGTGGATATGATCTTCCATCTTGTAGCAATTTCGTTCCAATTACCATTACAGGTATATTTTCAAAAAAAAAATGTATATACAAAAAAAAAAACAAATTTCCGGGCAACATAACAAAAGGGCTGGGGCTTTATTTTTATTATCGGTTTATTTCTGCTCTATATTATTATTCTGCGTGCTTTATTTTCTTCGTACAAAATATGTACATTTCATTTTATTCTGTCTTTTTATTTTGGGGACTAGGATAAATATGTAATTAATAGGAATAGATATATTTCCCGCTTTTCTTTCTATTTCTTGATGTGATTGGTTGCTTGCTCGCGCTCGAACTAAAAAGTCGAGAAAATCCACAAAAAACAGCAAGACAGACCATATCTGCTTTATTTACTGCTTTATATCTATAAAAAAAATTACTGCTTTCTAGATACCGCATACACGCACACGCATGTAGATATATTCCGAACTGCTACCCTACACCCTGACCAGCCTACCCCCTGCATCAGCCAACGTTAAATTGCATATATATTCTCATGACACTTCATGGATAGAATCGGTTTTTACATCTCTGAATCATTGGTCAGCCCATGTGTAAAAAAAATAATTTAAAAATCAGAATTTAAAAAAAAAAGAACAAAAAAATAAAAAGAGAAGGCAAAATAAAAGAAAAAAAGATGTGAACAAAAAAATTATATACACAGGGGCTGACTGATTATTTTTTTATGTTCGAATTAGACCATTTTGAATGGTGGATCCCGGAAAGAGTATATGTCCTTCGCCTGAGATCAGTCTAATCTTGGGGAGTCGAAAGGCATGTGAAATACGAAGGTCATATACTCTGGAGAAAGAATCCACTATTCCAGGAATAGTCCTGAGACTATCAAAATAAAGCAGGTGCTTGTCCGATCAATTGTAGGGAAAATGAAATAATAAAAAAATATACTAATAAAGGCACACTGTACTCGAAGCCAAGAAAGCCTTCAACTAACCCTTCTTGATACCTTCAAACCCTTTTCGTCAGAAGTCTGACCCGAATTTGGAAAGGCAGAGATAGTACTGGTCGGTTGATACGGGATACAGGGACAGAAATCAGATCAGAAAATATCAGGATCAGTTCAAAAGATACAAATCTGTGCAATATGGCCAGTAAAAATAAACAAATTGCGACTGGAACCAGCAATGATCAGAACAGTCGGGAACCAGAAAAAGGAACTCCTGAGTATGCACCTCCTTCTGGATTTGAAATCTGACTAAAGAAGGAATTAGATGCCCATGAAGAAAGTATAAAAAACCAGGTAGTTGGCGATCTTTTAGCAAGTTTTGCAGAAACTTTTGCCACTATCTCTCAGAAAGTTAAAAGCCCAAAATTTGCCCTTGATATTTCTTGCCTTCCCGAAATAAACTGTCCTGATACCATAGAAAATATCATTTTTCAAGCCTCCAGAAAAAAACCAAGTACTAGCCTTCAACCAGATATCAACCCCATTTCCCAAGGTGGTATTTTTCCAAACACTTATAACTTCAATCCACCTCCTCCAGAAATCAACCCTGAACTCCTTCACCTAAATACCTGTTACCATAACCAGAAAAACCACCTTCCCTTCGATCCTTCAAATACTTATTCTCAGCCAATGGCTCAGGGGACCCCAATGGGAATAATTTATGCACAAGAAAAAGAACCTCCCTTAAACAGGGGCCCAGGCAATCAAATCCCGGTACAATATTACCCAAGAGAAAAAAACCCAACCCAGCTATCTGACCAAACCTCAGCCCGATATTCTACCCAGACCAAAAGGAAGGAAAGAACTAATTCCAAGGAACTATGATGATCTACCTGCCCTAAGATCTGAAATATTCCAAACACTATGGGCCCATGAGATACTTAAACCCGTCGCTAATTATCAACCTCCCAATCCACTGCCTAGTACGTGGAATCACACCCAGTTTTGTGAATACCATCGCTGCAGTGGTCATCTCACCGACAAGTGCTATGCACTCAGAAATGCCATTCAGGATCTTATCGACAACGAAATAATTACGGTGGTAGGTACAAGAATTTTTGAGACCAATCAGGCAGAGGAAGTTTAAAGGACAAGTAAACCTATTTAGCCAGAATAAAGGTGCTGTAGATATCCCCTTCAATAAAAAGGAGTTTCTGATAAATGTCTGGGAGACAGTTTTTTGGGGATGATAGATGTAGGCACTAATTATGAAAAGCTCCCTGTTGAGTTTGAGTCTATTGCTGATAAGCCTCTGCAGAATTGGTATGCTACGACCTCTTTTGATAACCGCATATCTGGTGGACCGCTTTGGATATACTATTCCCCATCCTTCCCATAGCTTTATGGATTGGTCATCTACTGATCCGCTCCCTAAAATTGAGGATCTCAAACCCCAAGTCCTCAATAACGTAAATAACCCTATACAGTTTGCTAATAATGATAATCTAAATGTCTTTGCTTATTCCTTAGTTGCACCTTCATTAAAAGACGCCTTAAATAATTTTAATAATGAGTCATTTGATAAAATGGACCCAAAAGATAAAAATTACTTGCTTGAGCTCGCTAAGTCAGTCAAGCATCAAGAAAAGCACCAATCATCAGCAACAGATGAAGGCTTATCTACCATCAACTTAGGACTGAATAATGAAACCAAAGAAGTCAAAATCGGCAGCTACCTACAAGGCTCTGAAAGGGTAGCACTTATTGACCTCCTCAAATAATTCGCAGACATCTTTGCATGGTCCTACGAAGATATGCTTGGGTTGGACCCAGCCATTGTTGAACACCGGATCCCCACATATTCGGATGTTCGGCCAGTCAAGCAAAAGCTCCGCAGAATCAAGCCAGAATGGTCACTACAAGTGAAAGAAGAAATCATGAAGCAACTACACGTCAAGTTTATTCGGGTAGTAGAATACTCGATCTGGCTGTCAAATATAGTGATTGTTCCAAAGCCCAACGGAAAGGTTCAGATCTGCGTAGACTTCCGCGACCTCAATAAGGCATCGCCCAAGGATGACTTTCCTCTACCCAACATTGATATTGTGGTAGATGTCGTCGCTCCGCACAAAATAAGATCCTTCATCGACGGCATGCTGGGATATAATCAAATCAAAATGGCAGCAAAAGACCAAGAAAAAACATCATTCACCACCCCCTGGGGAACCTACTGCCATAGTGTCATGCCATTTGGGCTAAAGAATGTCGGGGCTACATATCAAAGAGCCGCCACTGCCCTCTTCCACGACATGATCCATAAAGAGGTCGAAGTGTACGTTGATGACATGATCGTGCACTCCAGCGATGCCAACGATGTTCATATCAAAGACCTTCGAAAATTCTTCGAAAGGTTAAGAAAGCATCAGATGAAGCTTAACCCCACCAAATGCACATTTGGGATTACCAAAGGCAAGGTCATGGGATTCATGGTGACCGAGCAAGGCATCGAGATCGACCAGCCAAAATCAAAGCTATCCTAAATATGCCGCAGCCAAAAACTCCAACCGAAGTCAAAGGCTTCCTGGGCCGATTGCAATACATCAGCCGCTTCATTAGAAACCTGACATCCACATGTGAGCCCTTATTCAAACTCTTAAAGAAAAATATTGACCGTCACATATACGTCAGTAGGGGCTATGCTCGCCCAAGAGAAAGAAAATTCCTACAGTGAAAATGCCATCTACTTCATAAGTAAGAAGCTGCAAGGAAGCGAGCTTAATTATTCAGCATTGGAGAAAAGCTGCACTGGCCTAGTCTGGGCAACGCAAAGGCTCAAAACTTATTTGCAAGCTCGATCCATCAAGCTCATCTCCAGGATGGATCCTATAAAATACGTCTTCGGCAAGCCATCACTTTCCAGCTGATTAGCTAAATGGTCATTTCTCCTCAACGAGTTTGACATCACCTATGTCACGCTCAAATCTATCAAAGGCAGCATAATTGCAGACCATTTAGCTGATCTGCCTCTAGAAGCAAAAGATGCAGCTGAGCCCAGTTTCCCAAATGAAGGTGTCCTAGAAATTACCAATCAAGACACCAGCTGGCAAATGTTCTTTGATGGAGCCGCAAATAAAAGAGGTTTTGGGATAGGAATCTTGTTAATTGACCCAGCAGATTCCCACACTCTGTTGGCCATAAGGATGGAATTCGAATGCTCGAACAATACAGCTGAATATAAGGCTTGTATTATTGGTTTAGAAGAAGCCCTCCGAAAAGGAGCCAAAGATTTGGAAGTCTACGGTGACTCCACCTTAATCATAAACCAAGTCGAAGGGAAATGGAAGACCCGGGATCCCCGACTGCAGCTTTATCACGCCAAATTGACAGCACTAGCCACCAAATTTGATAATATCTCGTTTTATTACTTGTCGCGAGATAAAAATCAATTCGCCGATGCCTTGGCCACTCTAGCATCATTGGTCCAAATTCCCACAAAAACCAATGTCCAACCATTTATAGTTGAGAAGAAGGTCACTCCGGCTTACTGCTTCAAAATCAATGCGATCGCGAGCCTTGGCATTCAGACATCATAAATCTGCTTCAGAAAGGAGTCTATCCTCCCAACCTAGGAAAAAGGGGGAAAGTCTCCCTACGGAAATGGGCATCGCAATTTGTAGTCAGCGGTGGCAGCATGTACAAAAAGCATTACCAGGGCCTCAATTTATTATGTGTCGATCAAGCAAAAGCTGAGCAAATTATGGACCAGCTTCATGGTGGTACCTGCGGGCCACACATGAACGGGCACATGTTATCCAAGAAAGTCATCAGGCATGGATACTATTGGAGCACACTAGAAACCGACTGTATCCAGTGGGTATGAAATTGCGATAAATGCCAGTGCTTCGCAAATCTGCAACACGTGCCCCCGCATATCTTATATAACTCCACATCCCCTAGCCTTTCTCAACTTGGGGAATCGACTTCATAGGTCAAATCCATCCAAAGGGATCTAATGGCCACGAATATGTTTTGGTAGCCGTCGATTACTTCACAAAGTGGGTGGAAGCCTCTTCCTATATAATTCTAAATGCTCGAAAGGTGTTTGAATTCATCCGGACCAATATCATATACCGATATGGAGTACCTTTCGAAATTATCTCCGACAACGGCACACAGTTTGAAGGGGACGTGAATTGTCTACTCGAAGAATTCATGATTCAAAGACATAAATCCTCCCCCTACCGACCACAAGCCAATGGTGCCGTTAAAGCAGCCAATAAAACACTGGAAAATATTATCAAAAAAATGGCTGACATGAGAAGAGACTGGCCAAAAAAATTGCCACTAGCCCTCTGGGGCTATCGAACTTCAGTTCGCACACCCACTAGAGCTACCCCTTATTCGTTAGCCTACGGCATGGAGGCAGTACTGTCTATCGAAGTTGAAATCCCGTCATTAATAGTAATGATGGAATCAGGCATATCAGAAATTGATTGGATCAAAGGGCGAAACGAAGAATTAGCCCTGATCCACGAACGATGGCTGCTAGCCCTGGAACACACTCGAGCATATCAAAGGCGAGTAGCTCGAGCGTTTAACAAAAAAGTTAAAGGTCGTGACATCCAAGTCGGAGACCGGGTGCTTCGTGAAAAACCTCCTAGTTATGTTGATACTAGGGGAAAATGGAAGTCTCCCTGGATGGGACCATATGTTGTCCAAGAAATCCGGTCAGGAGGTGCAGTACTCCTCACAAATCAAGATGGGGAGGATCTAGTTCAGCCCTTCAACCTCGACAAGCTTAAAAGGTACTATACGTGAGCCAAAAATATATATCTGGCAATTGCTTCTCTCTCCAGCTCGTTAGGTTGAAAACCCGAAAGGGCGGCCTAGGAAAAAATTAGAGCATATAAAAAAAGGAACATAGAAATAAGGGCTCGCTAGGTTGAAAACCCAAAAGGGCAGCCTAGGCAAAAGTCAGAGCAATAAAAAAGGCAATAGGAGAAAAGGGAGAGGGAATGCAATTTCTGAATCCTCAGCATCTAACTTCCAGTCTGCCAAAGTCTTCAGCATAGCAAAGTCTTTACTGACTAAAAAGAAGAAAAACCACGACAGAGCCTGCGAAAAATATCAAAATATAATATAATACAGGTCCTACGGTGCGATTTAGGAATAATTGCCTAAGATATTTAAGATTATGCATTTATGCCTGTACATTTGTCTATTACTACTTGCTACCTATGTCCCCCCTGTTTCCCCCCAACCATCCTTTTTATTACAGCTTAGCCCCGAAGCGGTTCATTAGCGTCTGCGACGTCCGCCCAGCCGGGACCATATACTTCTGCGAGACACAGAAGAAGCTCCAGTCTCACCAGCGTGATAACCACTAGAAGTGTCCTCATCTTCCTCATCATCAGCGTCCCTATTGTCCTGAACCACCGGACGACTTGGGCCAGTACCGTCATCCCTATGGGCAGTGCTTCGTCTGCCAGCTTGAAGAGGAGCAGCCTCACCAGCTTGCTGGGGACTGCTCCACCGACTCGTATTACTCAGACGAGGGGGCACATTACTAGGGCCTGCCTCTTTTGGATCAGGAGCCATCCGGGCACCAAGGCCATACACCCGCCTGAAATCCTCCTGTAAAGCCTGAGGGACTACCAGCCCTGAACTTTCCAAATCCTTGCCTATCTCCATCAGGCGAGCATCCAAGCCGTTGCTTATTCGTCGACCCAGCATCCGCTTCAATGCATGCCTAATAACGCGGGAATGCCCCTCAGCAGCCACTAGCACCCATGACAGATATTCATGGGACAAAAGCATATATTCAGAATAGGCATAAGCTGCCTCCCGCGAATCAAAATCAAGCTACCATAGGTTGCAGATAAGGGTGCCTACGTCCATATCTATCTCCAGCTCTTCAGCCAGAGGACGGCTCACATCTGGGATAACTTGCTCCCTACCGAACTGGCGAAGGACCTTGTACGCCAGATAAAATGAGGTGCGCTCGATACCTGGCAGAATAACCTGGGCGTAGACCCCCAGTATACATAAAGAAGTTGCGGATCTGCCAGTGGATGACAACCCATATGATTTCTATGGAGCCTATGCGCGGGAAATACTCAATCCAATCAGACTCCGAAAAATTCTTCTGGTGATAATGACCACGAGAGCCATAGAGCCCCGGATCATACCTTGTTCCCATCGGCACTGGGCCCATCACCTAGTTAAAGTACTCCTCTAGCCACATATGAATCAGAAGAGGGCTGCCAAAGGGAAATAGCTCATCACCAGTCGCAAAGGCATCCATGCCCGACAAAGTCTCATCCAAAATCACCGGGATGATATTCAACCGGCGGTCCCAAGCCTACAATACCAAGTTCACGACCCTCACATCTATATATCCGAGTCGGCCCACTAGAAGGTACCTCCCCATAAGGTAAAGAAAAATAGAAGCCAGCTGGCACCGTAAATAAATTGGGTCATCTTCCATGTACTCCATATAAGCACCGGGAAGAACGATCAAATTAAAGTTTACTCCGTTGTAGAAACCCGGAGTAGCCTCGTGGGTCATGCCAAACAACTCCCTTATTGCCATATAAGGACGCCTCCGTGGAGAAGGCACAACAATAGGACCAGTGGCTATCATTCCCACTATGGCACAAAATTCCTCGAAGGTGGGACACATTTCATTCATACCAAAATTAAAAAGATGGCTCTGAGGTGACCAGAACCTAGAGGCTCCCCGCAGCATATCCCAGTTAATATAAAGGGTCCACCATGACAGCAGGCACCGGTACCTGTAGATATGCTCAAACCAATCTCGTTCATCTGATCGTAGAGAAAGGACCCAAAAGTCTAGAGCATTCTCGTAAATTTCTATCTCTAAAGTCGTATGAGTTGGTGCGACCATTTCTGGACAAAAACAAAATTTATATCTGAGAAAAAAAAAGGACGATGAAGCAAAAGAAGACTCAAAATCTTGAGCAGAAGGGAAGAAGGCAGGCTGGTGATGAAATGAACGCTGTCCCGACTCTCCATTTATACTAAACGATCGAAGAAGAGGACAAATTCTGAGCATAGTGCATGAACAGGGACTGCACAGGAAGAGACCTGGGCACCATCCATACTACTTCCTGGCGCGGCGCCCACTTATCTTATGAGTGGCGCCAGGATGTCCACTGTTGCTCCTCCGATACTGCCTGGTATCCTGGTTTCGGGCTCTGACCGCTCACTGCTGATTCTGTTTGAGCACGGGAAATGAAGAAAATGGCAGAGGCTAGGCCGTAGCCTCATTGGCTGAGTATGAAATATCAACCACAGAGAGAGGCGACTGCCTCTTCTTCCCCGCAAAATACTAGAAAAGCCCGTTTTAAATCTGAAGGTGTACCTTTCTAAATTCCCATTCATAAGTTGCAGTGTGCCTGTTGATTATTGGAATAGGCTTCTTGATAATTTAATTATCACCTTGCATATTCCATATATATTGATTTGCTTGCCCCCATTACAAGTGAATCATCACAAGTGGCTAAAAGGTCTACGTACCAGTTAGTATGGCAACTTGTATGATTTCACATAGGTCTTAGATTAGGTGTGACCTGATCTAGTCCTACCTCCCTATATGATGATCAAGACAGACCAGCACTTCAGATTGCACGTAGCACTGGAAGACTTACAGCTATGTCAAAAGTCTTCAGCGGCAGACATGCCACAAGTTCAAAAGCTCGTACCGGCAGACATCAGCTCTCCTACACCAGAAGACCTGTTTCCACTGGTTCGAAGCTCTCCAACAGCAGACTTCAAAATCTGCACGTGCTACAGGGAAAAGTCAAGAAGCTGCTCAAATCAAGATAAATATGTCTGTGCCTCAAAAAGCCTGACATACTTAAAACTACAAGACTTTCTCTCACTCAAGTAGTATGTTAAAGTCAAAAAGCAATTACTTTATTGAACAGGCCACCTAATAGTGCAACAAACATCAGACCTACTCTTCAGAGACCTATCAACATAGTCTGACAGACAACGAGTTCCAAGATCTACATGACTAAATCTCCGCCCCAAACAAGTCAAAGATCTTGAGGACAAAGATCTCTATTCGATACTCTTCAACCTCTACATCTCCAACGGATAGAAATCTTCGAGTCTTCATCTCTCAACGATCATATTGATTCTCGCCTATATAAACCCTCTTTCGTGCTCAAACACAGTGGCAACAAAATAACAGTGTAAGCTACATCTAAGATCATCAAACGATACACTGTGAGCAACGAGTAACTCAATCTACTCAAGAGCATCATAGAAAAGAAATCTTCAAAGAGATCGTCTTCACCAACGTATCTCTGATTTCTACAACAGATTGCAGTGAACTCATCTAGCTCTTAGCAAAATACCTTCAGTGGATTGCTAGGAAGAAAAGCTTCGAAAAGAGATGAGAGTGATCAGAAACTTCAAAAGGCAGAGATCAAGATCTGAAGATTGATGTTAGACAATGTCTGAAGAAAATGAAGAGTTGTCTGTAGATATTGCATTCATATCTTCAGATTTGTATTCTTATACAAATGCTGTTGATTGTGCAATTATCAATCATCATGGGAGGATGGGTGCTTTGCACTCAAATCGTTCAGATATATTTTTATATCTAAACGACCTTGAAAATCATCTTCTCATAACAGTTTCTCGTTCTCATCTCCTATTGTCCTTTGTAAGCTTAAAAGATCCTTGAATGGATAATTAAGTAAGGATTGAGACATAGGAAGAGAAAACCAGAAACTATACATATATTATTTAGGCTGATGTAATATGTAATTTATCTTTGAATAATTCATATGTTCTTACTAATGGTTTATCTCTCAGTCCTTAAATATCTATGAGGTTTTTATAAATGATTTATCTTTAGAAAAACCATTCTCTACTTGATCTCCTAAACTTGCATTTGAAAGAAGAAATAAGTGTGTTGTTGTTCTGAACATATATTCGTGTACAACCACTTATGACTTCTCCAAATCATAGCCTCTTTACATTCCGCTGCACAAATCTTTCACAAGGCTTTTGATTTGAATAAACAGTTTATCGGCAAAGTTGTTACTTCTGCCTTGGGTAAGTCTACCGATAGCTTCTACCGGCAGACATACTCAACTTGATAAATTGTATTTGCCAACTAAACTACGCTTTATGTATATCCAAAAAGAAAAGTTTTTAAATTGGCATTATAGGCTATTCACCCCCCCCCCCTCTAGCCTATTTGAGCATTATTGTGGACCAACAATTGGTATCAGAGCAGGCTCTTCTAGCTTTATGCCAGGACTAACCTCCTGAGAGTTGTGATCCTCGAATGCTCAGTTCAAATGCATGACAAAAGAAAAACTTGTTTTATTCCTCTAAAAACTTTTATCAAGGATTTCAGTTTGAGATAAAATATTTTTGAAAAATATCCTTATTTTGAAAAATTATTTTGTTTTCAAAAATATCATGAGATGGATGATTATCATGATGATTGTGAGTTACTTATTCATATGACAAATATCTATATCAATTGGCACTATGAATAACTATCTCCAGATGAAATGAAATTTTTTTTCAGATGGATGCTTCAATTGAAAGGACTTCTAATTCAAGCTTTCTTAACATAAGGCTAACGATTGAAATCAATTCAACACCTTTTCGAGAAAAAGAAATTTTCGTTCATACTTATTCTTTTGAAAAAGGTTAAGAGTCAAAAACACTATATCATGAAACATTGATTGATCCCTCTGTTATATGATATTTAGTTTCTGGGAACTTGGCCCATGTTTCAAAGAATTATCCGAATCTAAGAAAAAGAATCAAAAATCTTACAAAATTGTTTGCAAAGGAAATCTACTATTTAGACAACATCTACTACAGATTTATCAGCTCAGATTCAAAAAGACTTTGTCTGAAGAACATCAATCTCGATCTAGATAACTGCCAAAAAGGTACATCCATGTCTTGTGCTCTCTCTTTCATATCTTTATCTTTGCACAAAAAGACCAAAGGAGAATGAGAAATTCAAGATCCAGTCTTTCCCTCTCACTGATCTTCTTGAAATACTTATTCCAGTATCTAGATTTTTCTGGAGCTTCCTAAAGCTCATAAAATGTTGCTAATGATCTTCTTGATTCTTATTCAGGAATGTGTTTTCTCCAAAGATCAATAAGCACACTTTATTATCTCTCTTCGAGTTCCAAAAGGCTTTGGCTGATTGTAGAGAATCATTCTCACCTGATTCAGTCTTCTTCCTTCTGGATTATGATATATTCATGTTCTTCATTTATGATTCCCTGCTAATCATGATTTTGAATATATATCATCTCTGCATAGCTTTATATTTGCTTACTCTACTCTTGTCTATTCTCAAAGCAATATATATAGCTAGAGTAATTCATCCCATCATACTTTGCTTTCTTTCTTACAGTATGATCTATGACTTACTCATCTGGTGTGTTGCCTCATTTTCTTTGAAGTACTCTTCTGTTGCTCGGCACTTCATAAGCTCAGTTTTATGTGCTGACTTATAGAAGTTTTTACCTTGTAGACAATGTGCAAATTTCATGGGTAATTTTGCAATTTCTACAAAGGTTGAGGTAAAACTTTAGAAACTGACTATTTCTTAAAAGCCAAAGACATATTTCATAGAATCTCGGTAAAGATAAAAACGACTTTGAAATGTGGGAATTGTACTTCCCAAAACACTTTTTGAAAAGGAGTTATGTTTTGTCAAATCCCACTAAAAAAGATTTTATCCACTTAAAGACGTTTCATACTTTCAAGAAAGCCAAAACCTACTTTTCAAAATCTTTTAGCTTTCCAAAAGGGTAACTTTACCGGATATCTAGAAATTTATACCAACTCTCACTCTTCCCCATATAACTTTTATTGAAGAGTAGTTGAAAAGGACTTCTCACTCTTAAATGAGTCGGTTCATTGTCTTACCTCAGTGAGTATTTATAGAGACCTTCCTTCCCTATTCTCTATCACTCGCAAACTACCTCAAACACTATGATAAACACTGATACAAGATCCCCTTCTTCCAAAATGTTACTTAGGAGAATTCTTAGCACTAGATCAAGGATACTTCTCAACAACTTGGAATCACCCTTCCGATTCTTCAAAAGTTGTTTGGTTTGTTTCAAGGATTTCTCTCGTGTGAAGACTTTTCTTAACAACCATTTAGCATGTCTCTCCCTGAACCCTTTGATCGTGCTCATGTCAGTTGCTTCTTCAAGACCTCGTAGACCTTCTACGTGATCCCTAGCTGACATGGTTCTCCCTAGAGATCAGTACATATCACAGCAGCTGGCTGATTTAATGTAATCCAGCTTGTTAGTGATGATCATCTAGGGTTCTGGAGATAGCTGAAGGGAGAAGGAAGAGCAGGCAACTGGATTACTCATCAGCATTCTTCGTAATGTAGAGATCCTGTTTGGATGCCTCTTTCGACCTCGATCTAGGACCCGTATTCTGTCTTCCAACCGGTTAGCTGAATCTGGGTCCATGGTCTTCATAGACATCTCCTTGTAACATCCTTATCTTTAGATATGTATCAGGTGTTTAGATTAGTTGTTTAAAAGGAGTAGTTAAGTCATCGGAAGTTGTAATGAACACTGTAATCTTTAGATCCTCTTTGTATTCGTGTTATTTTTTATCTAAATGAGAACTTGTTCAAAGCATCTTTACTTCATGTCTATCTGCCTTTGTTTGAATATTTCTTGATAGCATGAAATCTTATATTTGCTTGAGTTTTCGGTATTTGTACCTTTTATAATATATTGTTCCGAATTCAATACAACAAATATAACTCTACTATTAACCCAACAGCAAACCAATCCTCACTTATAAAATTTCCTATTCAACATTGTACATTCAACAGTTGGTATTTGAAGAAATGATGTTGAAATATGGTTAAATTTTAAGTTTTGGATTTCTTTGAAGTAACTGCATACCTAGCAACTACTTCATCAGGAATTATAGATCACATCACAACCCATGATGTTCTGGTGAATCTTAATTCCCCTCAAAATTTCAGGTCTCTCTAGTTTCAACGGTAGACCTTATCTCTGCCATTGTGACAAAACGACCTTTCGAGGATATAAGCAGTACCCTCAAATTCTATTCCTCTCTACTGCTTCCTCTGGTTCAATGACAATTGTGCTCTAAACCTTCTCCTGTTTTTATTGTCTTGAACATAATGACTTCCTTTCCCTTAAAAAGTTAGTCATCTTCCTCTTAACTGTTGACCTTGAAGCAAAAGTCATTCTGCATCTATAGCGTCAGCCTAACTAAGTTTAAGCCACCTGCTTCTTTGTGATTCAAGCACGTTAACTGAAATTCTATTTTGTAGTAGCATGGTCATCAGTTAATCCTTGCCGATGAAGCAGCTGAACCTCCTAACAGCTGCCAAGGCAAAAATGAAATCCTGTAGAAAATCTCTTTTCTACTCTTGTAATATGCAGACTCAAAGAGTTCGAAGCACATATTCTACTAGTGAGGAGGAGCCAACTGCAGAACTTGGTATCTTTCCTATACCGCTATTACTGCTGTTGATGCTTCAATATTTTTTAAACATTTTGCTCTCCCTCCAACTTTATTTCGTTCTCTATGCCGATGAAACCTATGGTCAATCCTTCCAGAAGTCAAGGCATTCCAAAGGATATAAGCTGTAATACTCTTCATTCAATTGGTATCGGCAGACCCCAATGTCTGTTGTTCCATCCTTCTACAGCTAAACTTCTCGTCTGCAAGAACTATTAATTCTGTCTATCCTAAGCAGACTTAATCCCTGCGATCTCCTTCATCAGCAGACCATTATCTTTGCTGATCCCTCTGTCATTCATTCATTCGACAACGGCATACCTCAAAGTTTAATGATCACCTCTCAATGACTGATATCATTCATAAATTGGTATCCTTCATACAATCAATTGATATTCTCCAACAATTGGTTGACTTCCTTCAGCTCTCTAAAGTCAGTAAACTTCCACCCTTCTTGAACACATTATTCAACTCTCTCTCTCTCTCTCTATATATATATATATATATATATATATATATTAAGAAAGCAGGACGGCACCTGTGGGAATTTTATTAAAATGAAAGAGAGTACAAAAATGAGGGGGACAACCAGCCTTACCCGATATAGGGGGGACAAAGGAGCCTAACCTCGAAAGGGAAATACAAAGGAAATTTTTACAATGAAAGCAATTACTTCCTATAACTATATAATCCATAAGAATCAAATGCTAAGGCCCGCTTAACAATAACGGGTAAAGGCACATATTCCGAAAACACCAACTGGCTCCCATGCTCATGAGCAAAAGCAACTAATGTATCTGCCACTATGTTCTGCTCCCTGTAGACATGCTGTAAGGTAAAATCCCCTAAGAGACCCCGACATTCACGAAGTTGATAAGCATACCTCCAAGCTTCCTGATACCCTTTCGATAAAACATTAACAGCTATAAGCGAGTTTGACTCCACCACGACAGATCCAAGCAAAAAAGAATGACAAAGCTGAAGGCCCTCTCGAAGAGCCATTACTTCCGCTCTTATATTGGTACCCTGACCATAATCACTGGAGAAAGCACAAATAAACTCTCCCTGAGCATCCCGAATGACCCCTCCACCTGTGCATCTCCCATCTTTGGACGAACCATCCATGTTAAGTTTATAACCAAAAACCGGAGGCGACCAACGAACCCAAGACCCATGTCTAACATGAACACGCCTGCTGGACAACTGAAGCGATTGCATAACCACACAAGCAACTCGATTACTTATAGTTTTAGGAACGAAGTCAAGAAGGACCCCTCTCACACCTTCAAGAACCTGAGCCTCTATTTGATTCCCATCCATCTTACTATTATCAAAAATGACTGCGCAATGCGACTTCCAAATTTCCCAACAAGTATATGCAAAAATACTGAACATAATCGCTCCCAACTGAGACCGAAGCGACACGGAGGACCAGACCGCAAAAAGATGGTCGATACTGGAATACTGCATGGGAAGGCTGAAACGTCTCGCAAACAGGGACCACAATCTGGAAGCCACCCTAGAATGAATAAAGAGATGCACACGATCCTCGGTTGCAGGCGAGTCACCACAACACCGACAACAAGACACCAACGGGACTTTGTGAGCCTGAATATTAGAGTCTGGAACAATTTCCATAGGAAACTGCTAACACGCATAGGCAACCACACCTGCCAAATGAGCTGCGCCCAGCGCAGAATAGGACGGGAAATTCATGATGCCAAAAAACGCTAGCCTTGAAAACCCCAGATGTGGTGAGTTCGCTGATTAGCTTGACAAAGACCATCGCAACTAACATGGGACGTAACTCCGAGGGAATAACGGAAGAATATCAACTGACATCGCAGTTGTATAGAGAATAACTACATCGAGATGGAGTTTGACTAGAGAGTCAAGAAGGCCATAGAAGGATAGAAGCTTGTTATGCACAGAGGTTCACTTGGATGACCCTCGCGCGCTACTCGAATGGATTTGATAAGAGTCACTTTGCCACCGAAGGATAGAAGCTTGTTATGCCTGTGAGGTTCTGTCAGACGCCCACACCATCGCTCTCATTCCACCCTCCCTTGTTTAGGGGAAGATGAAATCAAAAGTGCAAGAGGAGTGCTGTCTATGTTAGCGCGTTGGAATGCGCCTCGGTTGCCTTTAGTGGATTTTTTATCCAATATGAGAACTTATGGTTTCCCGCATCAAGTTATCCCTTTTTTTAGGGGATACCAGGATATGGGAATGCATTACCCTTTCATTCCCTTTTTCCCTTTTTTAAGGGAAAACAGAAAAGTGCAAAAAAGGATATTGCGACGCCCCCACTATGGATTTTATTAAAAATAGCCTTATGGCCTATTTCAGATCACTATGGGAGCTTTGGGTTTCCTGCATCAAGTTATCCCTTTTTTAGGGGATACCAGGATATGGGAATACATCACCCTTCCATTCTCATTCTCCCTTTTTTAGGGGAGAACGAAAAAATGCAAAGAATGAGTGTTGCGAGGCTTCACTGGATCCAAAAGTTTTAGAGTCGCCATCTTTATTTTAAGGCAAAAATAAAGCAAAACCAGAAAATAAAAATAAACCAGAGAAAAAGAAACGGGTTCGGAGGCTAAGTTACGAGTTGGGAAGGTGTTAGGCACCCAACTCGCCCTTTCGGTCTCAAAAGTGGTTTTTGGCTGAAGTATGCTTATTGTTATATTTATTTAGCAAATAAATAAAGCATTAAAAGACAGGAAATTAAAGCAAATACATCCATGGCTACATTATTTACGGACTTGCAGTCATTTCCTTACAATAATTACAAATGTATTTAAAAATATTTGGCCATTATAATGGCTCTTTTACATAATATTTCATATTCTAATCCGGGCAGCACAACGGCTTATATTGACTACATTGTGCCGGATTTAAATAACAACTCTAAAATAATAAATAAACAGAAAAGTAAATAAATAAATAAAATAACGCCCTTAAAGGCTTTTACCTTTTAGAGCGGTAGTGTGCTCGCTCTGTCCTTCAGGGAGAGAGAGTCTTTTTTGTTGTTTGTTGTGTGGTTGTTGTTTTGATTTGGGCAGAGTAACTGCTTATTTCGGAAGGTTTTGGCTTGTCTACTCGAGCAGAGTGACAGCTTATTTTGGGTAGGTTTTGGCCTTTTTGTTTGGGCGGAATAACAGCTTAGTTTTTGGGTTTTTCAGCTCATTACTCGGGCAGAGTAACGGCTTACTTTGGGATTTTTGGGCCGGGGAAATGAGGTGGATACCTAACTACTAGGCTAGGGATCACTTATAACCGGTGGATATTTATTTTGGCGGAGTTTGGACGGGGTTTGGAGACTTTAGTGGGCTTCACTCACCTATCTCACACCTCTCGTAACTAAAGCTTCGACGGAACGCAGAGAAATCTCTCAGCGTTTCTCAACGATTTTTCTGAACAACTGAGAAGGGAGCCCAGCTCTCTTATTTATAGGTGGGAGTGAGGAGTCATCCGGAATTCTTGAATTTCTTCAGCCGGCTTCGTTGGATTGTACACCGAGCTTCACCAAGTGCACAATGCGTTAAGTGAGAGCCATCAGAAAGTAGGCGCGCATTATGGGTTCTTGGCGGCGCCCAATTTCTTTAGGCCGCGCCAAGCCACTATTCCTCTTTCGTTTTTGACAATTTCACCCCTCGCAATTTTTACTGTTTTGCGCATCCTACTTTGCCTTTCGCATTTTTAACTCCTGTAACTTGACATTTGTTAAGTTTGAACAGTTCTTGATATCTTATGTCAGAGTCACATACAAGGGGTACGAAATTGGGGTATCTACAGAGCCCCTCAACGATGGAGTCTACGGGTAACCCAAGGCTTACTGAGTAGACGAACATCGTTGATAAACAATAGACTCTCCAATTTCGTTCATTTAGAATGGGAGAGAAATGCAATTGGTAGCAGTTATAATGCACAGTTTATCATGTTATCCAAACTCCATAACCTAGACATATTGAGTCAGTTATAGCAGGTTATCGTAGTTTTTAAGCAGATATGAATTTAAAGTGTTCTGATTGTCGGACCTACTAATGTAGGCTGCCTACGTATTCCTTATTAAAGGAAATCAGACCAAACGTAGTTCAGGCCAAATACCTAAACTACAACCAAATGAGGATGCCATGTTCTTTGGGTCAAAACCCGACCAAGAACACAACAGGAAAAAGATTTTTGTGTTTTTCGAAAAAGTCGTATTCAACAGTCGAGAACGGACGTCAAATACGATATGAAGATTTGAATGTTTTTCGGAAACCACATTTCAACCGGTCAATACCCTGTCATTGAAACATGTTAAGAAGAATTTTCAAAATTGTGTCTGGCTGGTCAATACCTTGTTTCCAAACATAATAAGAAAATTTTCTAATTTCCAGAAAACTGCACTCGACCGATAAAAATCGTCGTCAAGCACGACAAAGAAAACTTTCTTCAAGTATTTTCGAAAATTTGTGAAAAGATCGTTCTTTTTCCTTTCCTTTTTTTTTCTCACTCTCTCTGTTTTTTTTTCAATATTCCTCTTTTTTTGTATTTTTGAAATATTCATCTTTTTTTGTTTTTTGAAATATTCCTCTTTTTTTGTTTTTTGAAATATTCATCTTTTTTTGTTTTTTGAAATATTCATCTTTTTTTGTTTTTTTGAAATATTCATCTTTTTTTTTTTTTTTTGAAATATTCATCTCTTTTTTTTTTTGAAAACAAAACATTCCCTTTTAAATGAAATTATTCTAAAGTTGGGGTAAGAATACTGTACCTGACTTACCTTTTCGCGCCCGAGTGGCTGTCGCGGATTCGACTGATTTTGGCATTTCTGCCACTCTTGCCTTTTCAGGCCCGGGACTTTATTATTCTTTTTTTTCTTCTTCTTTTTCTTTCTTTTTTTTTTCTTTCTTTTTGCCACTGAAATTTTTTTTCATCTTGATTTTGTGGCTGACTTGCTGGGGATATTTTCTTTGCCCTTGGATGGATGGCCATTAATTTTTGGTTAACAGAATTAATTCCGTTAACTCTTCGTTAAGCTCAAGGACCATTTTGGAAACTTTGAAACTCGGGGACTTAAGTGTAGCAGCTTCAAACTTTGGAGGGGGGAAAGGAAAAATTCCCCTTTCCCACCCTTTTGCATGGACGGGAGTGAGGGAGAAGAGCTACTGCTCCCTCCTTCTTTTCTTTCTTCCTTCTGCCTTCGCCATTGTTGCTGCTGTCTGTTTCTCTTTCTTATTTCTTCAATTTTGGTCCTTTTCTCAGTTTTTCTTCGCCAATTTCAGTGTTTTGTTTAGCAGATGACATCTTCTTCTCGATCCAGGAAGGGGAAGGCTCTCATGCACCCAGAATCTAACGAGAGGAGGAGAGAGTTTCCTCCCTTGGTCCGGAATAAACTAAAATACCGGTATTCTAATGATGACTGGGACAATATCTTGCGAGATCGGGACACTCACGTGTCCAATCTTCCTCCCACCACTGTAAGTTTCTTTCTTTTTCGAGATTTTCCTGGCTATACTTCAGATCTGCTAAATTTATGCACTGTTTGGAACTTTTTGAGCACTCATGACTTTATTAGTAATGCATATGCACATCCTATTTATGCCTAAATGATGTAATTAAGTAGTGATGCATGAAATTTATATGATTTATTTTTGCGATGCATGATTGAACTAGTGGTCACTATTTGACCCTACTATGCATGATTTATATTATAAATGCAACTGAGGCTATATGATGCATGTTTTACACTAAAACATATTTTTGCATGCAATAGAATCACGAGACGGACTTTTCGGAATACAATTTAAATTTTTCCGAAACGCATTTTCGGATAAAAATGGGACAAAACAGATATATTTCATGCCCTTAGATTCATTTTTCATGTATGTTAATGCTGCAGGGACATAGTAAATACCATAAAAATATTTATTTTGATGATTAGTGGCACTTTATCTTCTTTTTAGCGTACTCCTATGGCAGCTTATTGGACAATGAAATGCATATGATGGATGCATGAACTACTTTATTTGATGCAAATGTAATGCAGAACAATTATGGGATGATGCATGAATATTTTCATATCTTATTATGTACATGGTAAATGCAGTTTAACATGCACCTCCATGATGCTCAGGATGCAAAAACAACTATTTAAATGCAAAACAAATTACTTTTTTCTTTATGTTTGTTTTTTTTTTCCTTTTTTTTAAATATTTTTTTGTAAAAATGTAAAGGAATATGGTACGTATGTACAACATATACTCTTTTTTTTATTTATTTTTCTTTTATATTTCGCATAAAAGAATGACATTTAACGAGACTAAATGTTTATTTACATGTGAATTTATGTACATGTAAAAAAAATGGTATGTGTTTACTTACATTAAAAAGATTATTTATTATATATTTTTTTTATTATATGTTATATGAACAAAGTGGTTTTTTTTTATTTTTTTTTTTAGCATGTTGCAACTTTTAAAATTTATGAAGCACAATGTATGCAACATGTTTATTATCTATTCATACTTATTTATTAAAAGACTGTACAGAGAAGAAAAATAAGGATAGAAGACTTACCTTTTCCTTCTTTTCTTTTTTTCAGATCTGCAGGGAATTCACGAGGGTGCGGGCAACATGCGCCAACGTCGCTGAGATTTACGCCATGTTGCCCGAGGCGGCGCATCTATTGGTGGAGGGCTCCGACCTTAGTGTCTTTATGCACTTTCACCCATTTCACCAGCTACTTGCCCATCTTCGATGTGCTCAGGGATTTCTGGTGGGACACCACCCATACCTTTCACTTCAGCTGGGGGGAGGAGACCATGACCCCGTGTGATTTTTCCGCGATCACGGGCATTCCTACCAGTATAGGGGAGACCCTGGTTCCTGATTTCACTCTCCGTCGGTGTATGAAGGAGGTAGTGGACCTCCTGGGTTTTGAGCCGGAATTTAAATCGACAGATGAGATTCTTATCGGCAGCGTTCGGAACTGGCTTCTCAGCAATGTCGGGCGGGTGCCGGCCAATGATGTAGCTGCCGTGACTCGAGTGGCAAGAGCGTTTCTATTTTTCTTTCTTGGCACATCGCTCTTCGCCAACTCCTCTACCACCCTGAGGGTTTCCGTCCTGGTTTGTCTGGCAGATTTTGATCGGATCCCTTTATATGATTTGAGGGACAGAGCTTGGCCGCAGTATGCTTCTATGGATAGGGTCAGCCGGAATGACTCGCCGACTCTGAATGGGTTTGCCCCGGCGTGGGAGGTACATGTCTTTTCCTGCTTTTCTTTCTCTTCTTTTATTTTCATGTATACCTCTCTCATTCATTTTTTTATATTATTTTTTTTACATATTTTTCATTTGCTCTCTTCTTTTTTTATTGATAACATATATATATATATATATATATTTTATTTTTTTTTGGCAGATCTGGGCCTTCTCATTTTTCACATTTTAAATCGGGTCCTCTCATTCGAGTTCACCTTCCATACTTGTCCCGATGTTGATGATATGAGGTTTATTCGGAGGACGTGGTTGCAAGGATAGGGAAAGAGTGCTAGAGCGGATTGTTAGCTCGAGTCTGATGCACTTCCTTCCTTGGGAGGGTGAACCGCATCGATGCATTTTAAGCGGCTCAATGGTGCCTCCTCGGCCTCCTTTCTGGGTGATAGAGCCCGATCGATTGCCCAACAGGTATCAGTACCTGGGGAAATACCTCATGCCAGCGATAGATTATCCAGTGATGGCGTATGAGGATTTCCTGAGATTAGTGTTGCATCCCCCTTTTCACGCTCTGTTGCGCCCGGTGGCATTCGATGCTGCCGGGCGAGTCGTCTACTTCATCTCTCGACGAGAACCTGATGTTCATAGAGCCTGATGATATCTTCTCTACCTTCCAGTATGAGTGGGGTGGTGGCATGGTAGAAGCGGAGTTCTTCTAATGTCGAGATTCGAGAGGCGTCGTGTCGGGAGCGAGGCTCGTTCGGTAGACACATTTACCTTTATTGTCTCTCTTCTATATTTTTTTTCTATACATTTTTTATACATCTATACACTTATATTATTTTTTTATTATTTTTTTTGTTTTTTTTAGACTAACATATTTCTCTTTTTTTTAGGTGAACGTGTCCACTTATAAGAAGTCATTCTTGGGGCTTTTTTCGTCGACAAACTTTTTGAAGCTTCTTCATTTGTGGCGCCCGACCCGGACAGAGGAGAACCGCGGTCGGACCGCCCAAATAGGGGAAAACAAGAGGACAATAAACATGCAAGGACTCAATTCAAGAAAACGACGTGGCGTAACATTAGAGGCGTAGCACGCCTCGACCCTAAAGGCGGTATTTTTAAAACTTTTAAAACACGATAAACAGTTAAACAATTTAAACCAAGTCATCGGCGACACTACAAGCGAACCTAAGCTAACAGGTTTATAGGCGAGAATTAGATAAGAGCTAAAAGTATGCTCGAGGAAGACTTATACGTAGTGAACTATTATACAAGATAACCAAAACTAAAACTTACACAATGCCGGCATAAAGAGGTTACAAGTACTACAAGAGTTAAACTACATGTAGCTAAATAAAGCATCAAGATCAAGTTCTATACACATTCCCAAGCATAGTCTAAGTGACTTGCTTTAACCCATCGTCCTTGCAAAATAACAAAAGAAAAGAAGAGGACATCTAGACCACCTCTTCAATGCAGCGGTGACAAAAGGAGGAACAAAGCACGAACACTGCAATCCTCAACGAGAAGGACCTGTCTTGCTAGGATCTAAAGCAGTAAAGGGGAATGGGTAAGTCATAAAGACTTGTAAGCTATCAATCATGCATGTCATGGCAATATGCAACATACAAGGCAAGTTATAGTCACATAAGTATAGAGATCATATATCCAAGATGCACATTGTTTCACATAGGTGCTTGAAATTAAATCACATAGGATAAGGATATATGGAGCCAGGGCCGCTACGTAGTTCACATACAAGCGTTATCTTGAGCGTGCATGTGTCGGATGCGTGTAAGTACATCGACCTTCGAGGGAATGCAGGGATAGACACCAATGGTGCTCTTGAAGATTACGGCAAAAGGGAGCTACTTCCCAGCTGTGGCCACGGTGGGCGTGTGTGAATCAATGACGGGGCGGCCAATGGTGGACTCATGCAAATGTCAAGTAGTGTCTACTTAACAAATTCTCAAGTAGGGAGCGAGGTCGACAAGAGCGATCTCGTTCATGACAAGTAAATGTTCTCATCAATAATCAAGCGAGGAATGAGTTCGACAAGAGCGAACTCAACATGTCAAATAGGTATTCTATAACATGACATCAAGGATCAAGCATGGTAATCAATCCAATTCAATAGTCTAGAATTATCATTCTTAGAGAAACGTGTTTAGAACGTCGTAGGGATTGATCATTGAGCCGGTATTGTTCAATGGCTCACTTAAGTTAACTCCGTTGAGTCGTCTCTAACAATTCATCCAAGAGAGTTAAGATGCTAAATGCATCCATAACCCTTTTCTAAGTTCTCGAGTCGAGTAACTAGGCCGTTAATCCACTTAACAACCATAGTCAAGAATTATCAAGTTCAACATTTCATAATTCAAGGGAACTTAAGAATCATAATTTCAAAAGTTATCAAAAGCCAATAGTCCAAGAACATTAGTTAATCCTAGAAAGGCATAGAACACATTTGCTTCTAAGCATAGGACCCAATCAATAAGATGAACAATTCCTAGCATGTGGAACCCTAGAATTCAAAATCTCATAGAGTTATCAAAAGTCATTAGACCAAGAACAATAGTTGATCCTAAGGAGGCATAGAACATATTTACTTCTAGGCATAGGACCAAAAACTACAAGATGAATATATCACTCAAAATCCTTACAAACTCAACTCAACATGAAGCATGGCATGAACATGGTAGGAGCTTGGGAAACATGAGAAGAGGGGGACATGGCAAGACTAACATACTTCCTAAGGGGAATCAATAGCTTACCTTTCACCAAGGAAGAAGATAGGAAGAGCACAAACTATTTGGTTGAAAGCGACTCAACACTTCAAGTTCTACACTTTTAATGAAGGGAGCTTGAGCAAATGAGGAGAGGATGATGGAGGACCAAGAGATCACCTTCAAGGAGCCATGGGAGACTTGGGAGAAGAAGCAATTTCGTTCATGAAGAGTGGAGATGCAGAATGAAGGTCAAACATCGGCTTGTGGTGTTTAAATGTCCAAAAATCGAGTGGGACAAGTGTCACCCTCTTGTGGTGCAATAAAATCTGATTTGGTTTGCTTAATGATCAATAATGGTTGGTTAATCCATTCTTAAAACATGTTAAGTGATGTTAGGACCTAAGCAAAGGTGTTAGGAAGGGTTTAGAAGAGGTTTGGAATGGTGTTTAAGTGTCAAAGGTCGTACACACCAAAAGCAGGAAGTAAAAATCCGTAAATGGCCTCTCGGTGTTGAGGCGGGCGCATCACCAAAGCCCAGGCGGGCGCCTCAGATGCAGGGGCTGAAATCTGAAGTTGAAATGCTCCCAGAAGTTGAGGCGGGCGCCTCACTAAGGTCGAGGCGGGCGCATGGAAGGCTTACTGGACAGTCAATCTTGTAAAATCGACCATAAATCGCTCACAACTCCAAATGAGGTGATTTTTGATTTCTCTGAAACTAGACTCATTAAACTATATTTTAGAATTTTAAAGTACTCAATTTGGACTTATATTGATCAATATATGGTTACTACAAGTTCAAGTACAGAAGTTGTTTTCCTGAAAACTGAATTCTGGCACAGCCGTAAGTCAAGACCTAATTGAGGTACTTAGACACCTTGGAAAATTACCAAATTTTACAGAGAGTATCCTAACATATGTAGGTAAAACATACTAAATTTTTAGAAAATTCTATTTAGTAGATTGGTACCAGAATTTTCCCGAAGTTTGCCCAAAACATGACAGTCGTGAAGGAATAAATTGGTCATCTCATAACCAAAGGTAACAAGTCTATGAACAATGATTCTAAACATGTTAAGAGCTTCATGAATGACTTAAGAATGTTTCTAAATCATATATAGACTAGGTAAACATGCTCACGATTAACAAGAAGACATGAAGGCAAGCACACAATACACATGCAAGAATCCGGGGTGTTACACTCGCTAATGAGTTTTCTTGCAGGGGAAGCAGCACAGCGCGACGGCCCAGACGTCGAGATGATGACGATGGCGATGATGATGATGATGATGTCGGGTCGAGCCGTGGCCGAGGCAGAGGGCGGGGATATAGAATCGGTGGCACAACGGGTCCCAGGGTCATGGGTGGTGGCCTTAAGAGGAGTCAGTCGTCCCGAGCACATTAACTTCGGATTCCTACGAATATTAGTATCTTTCCTTCTTCTTTTTCTTTGTATATATATTTTTTTGTATATATTTTTTTTATAAAAGAAACCTATACAGACATTATGGTATAATGCAATATAATGTATGCGATGCAATATATTACACATGCAAAACTAAATTCACACAGAAAATAAAGCTATACCAGACATCTAAAAGGTAATGGCACGATGTAATTTAAGAAAGGAGGTTTATGAGAATACACCTTTGGATCGGAGTGGGCCTTTCAGGTGATATCGAAACAGGAAAATGGCCGCATCCTTTATTATTTTGGTGCCCTGTAGCTATTGAGTCCGTGCTCGTAGCCACCTTTCATAGCCTCTCTTCCTTTCGCGATCGCGAGGAGCAGTTGTCGGACCATTAAACCGGGGCATAAAAATTTCACAGGCAGGCTTGGCGCGGCCATGTGAGGGCAATGGCGCGGCGCCAAGGGGCTTCTTTGGTGGCGCCATATATTCTCCCGTGCAGCCACTGTTCATTTAATGTTTATGTACTGTGCACTGAACTGTCCGTTTTTTCAATTATCAGTATAAATTCAGACGGAGATCAGCCTGGTTTCTCACCAATTCACTTCGTCTCCTTTCTTTTAAAATTACCAGCTTCTTCCTGTCTTGCCGTTGCTCTTCTTTAGCCACATAAAATCCCTTGCATCTCTCTTTATAAATGGTCGCACGTATTCCTACGGCTCTGGAAATTGAAGTTTACGAGAATGCCCTGGATTTTTGGATCCTTTCGATGCGATCTGACGAGAGGGACTGGTTTGATCATCTTTTCGGGTTCAGGTGCCTTTTGTCCTGGCGGAATGTCATTATAAATTGGGACATGTTGAGGGGAGCCGTCAGGTTTTGGTCTCCTTAAGACCACTTATTTAACTTCGGCATGAATGAGATGTGTCCTACTTTTGAGGAGTTCTGCGCGATGCTGGGGGTGGCACCTACTCATCATATTGCAGTGCCCACCTACAGAAGGCGTCCATATATGGCTATCCGGGAGCTTTTTAATTCTACCCGCAGTGCTACTCCAAGATTCTTCAATGGGTAAACTTTTAATTTAATGGTTCTTCCTGGAGCCTTCATAGAATACAGGGAAGATGATGTGGACTATCTGCGGCGTAGGCTGACAGCGCTCTTTCTCTGATTGGTAGGGAGATACTTGATAGTAGGTATACCCGGATTTGTCGATGCGCGGGTCGTTGACCTGGCATTACAGGCTCGAGATTGCCGGCTGAACATTGTCCCGGTGATTTTGTCGGAGACCTTTGCGGGCCTGAATGCTTTTGCTACTGGTGACGAATTGTTCCCTATTGGTAGCCCCATTCTGGTTCATATGTGGCTAGAAGAGCATTTCCTCTGGGTTCAGGCTCCCGTGCCGAATGGAGCTCCCTATGACCCATCACTTTATGGCATGCGTGGGCATTTTCCTCAGACCAATTATTCTGAGATTGATTGGGCTAATCACTTTTATCGTCGGGGCTCGATGGACATAATCTGGGTCATTCGCCATTGGGAGATCCGGCTCTTTCTTCGACATTCTGATGAGTATAGTCAAGTAGTCATGTTGGGTCTTCATCGGACTTCTTTTTATCAACCGGACCGGATCTTGCGGCAATTCGGAAGAGAGCAGGTGATCCCAGACACCACTCGTCCTATATACATAGGAATGGAGCTTACTGACGAGCGTCTGGGTCCCGCTATTTAGGGCATTGTAGACACCCCAATTTCGTACCCCTGGTATGTGACTCTGACATAAAATATCAAGAACTGTTAAAACTTAACAAATGTCAAGTTACAGGAGTTAAAAATGCGAAAGGCAAAGCAGGATGCGTGAAACAGTATACTGCGGGGGGTGAAAGTGCGAAAATCAAACTTGAATAGTACCAATGGTGCCGCACCAAGGGCCTTGGTGCCACCACATCATGCTAGTGGTGCCGCACCAAGGGTCTCCTTGGCCGCACCAGAGATTTTCCTATAGCTCTCTTCAGAAGACGGAAAGTACAACCCTTGAAGCTCGCGGTACAACTCATTGAAGCAGGATGAACAAACCCAATAATTCCAGCCGAGTCCCTGCTTCTCAACTATAAATTGGAGACCCCGGCTCCTCATTTCAGTTGTTCAGTCTCCGCGATAAAAATCGCAACGAAGTTCTGCCTCTTCGTTCCTTCGATAATATTAGTACGAGAGGTGCGAGATAGGTGAGTGGAAGCCCCTAAAGTCTCCAAACCCCGTCCAAACTCCGCCAAAATAAATATCCATAGGTTATAAGTGATCCCTAGCCTAGTTGTTAGGTATCCACCTCACTTCCCCAATCCAAAAATCCCAAAGTAAGTCGTTACTCTGCCCGAGTAACGAGCTGAAAAGTCCAAAAACTAAACCGTTATTCCGCTAAACCAAAAAGACCAAAACCTACCCAAATAAGCTGTCACTCTGCCCGAGTTGACAAGCGCAAACTCTCCGAAATAAGCAGTCACTCTACCCAAATCAAAACAACAACCACACAACAACCACACAACAAACAACAAAAAAGACTCCCTCTCCCTGAAGGACAGAGCGAGCACACCACCGCTCTAAAAGGTAAAACCTTTAAGGGCGTTATTTATCGTATTTGTTTACTTTTCTGTCTTTTATTATTTTAAAGTTGTTATTTAAATCCGGCACAATGTAGCCAATATAAGCCGTTGTGCTGCCCGGATTAGAATAGAAAATATTATGTAAAAGAGCAGTTATAATGGTCAAATATTCTTAAATATGTCTGTAATTATTGTAAGGAAATGGTTGCGAGTCCGTAAATAATGTAGTCATGAATGTATTTGTTTTAATTTCCTGTCTTTTAACACTTTATTTATTTGCTAAATAAATATAACAATAAGCATACTTCAGCCAAAAACAACTTTTGAGACCGAAAGGGCGAGTTGGGTGCCTAGCACCTTCCCAACTCGTAACTTAGCCTCCGAACCCGTTTTCTTTTTCTCTGGTTTATTTTTCTTTTCTTTGGTTTTGCTTTATTTGCCTTAAAATAAAGATGACGACTCTAAAACTTTCAGATCTAGTGGGGCCTCGCAACACTCCTTCTTTGCACTTTCCCGTTCTCCCCTAAAAAAGGGAGAAATGGGAATGGAAGGGTGATGCATTCTCATATCATGGTATCCCCTAAAAAAGGGATAACTTGATGCGGGAAACCCAAAGATCCCATAATGATCTGAACGGGCCATAAGGCTATTTTTAATAAAATCCATAGTGGGGGCGTCGCAATATCCTTTTTTGCACTTTTTCGTTTTCCCCTAAAAAAGGGAAAATGGGAATGAAAGGGTAATGCATTCCCATATCCTGGTATCCCCTAAAAAAGGGATAACTTGATGCGGGAAACCATAAGTTCCTATATTGGATACAAAATCCACTAAAGGCAACCGAGACACATTCAAACGTTCTAACATAGACAACACTCCTCTCGCACTTTTGATTTCGTCTTCCCCTAAACAAGGGAGGGTGGAACGAGAGCAGTGGATGTCCCGTATCCGCACGTACGCGCACCCCTATCCAATGCGGCGCGCACCAGGAACCTCACGGGGCGACTCTTGGGGAGTTGTTTTATTTTAAATAAAATGGAGGGCTAGACTCGTAAAATAAAACTTTTTGTGTTTTATTTGTTTCGTGCAGTATGCTTGTTATATTAATTTACGCATTTGAATATAGTGTTCCTATACATCCGTGTCTATATTTGTGGATATGATCCTCCATCTTGCAGCTTTCGTTCGATAAGCATGTGTGTGTTTAAGGATATTAAAAAAAATCCAAAAAAAAAAAAAAAAATATATATATATATATATATATATATATATATAATTCGAAATTCCAAAAAAAATTAATAAATAAATATATTATATATGTTACAAATAAATTCCGGGCAGCACAACAAAAGAGCCGGGGCTTTACTTTACTTCCGGCTCTGTATTATTATTTATTTCAGTTTATTTTCCTTTTCATTTTATTCTGTACATTTATACATATCTGCATTCATTCTGTCATTTTATTTTGGGGACATAGGACCAAAATTTGTAATTAATAGGGATAGATAGTTTCCCCACTTTTCTTTCTATTTCTTAAAATGGTGTGCTTGCTTGCTTGCGCTAAAAAAATAAAAAGCCGAGAAAATCCACACATAACAGCAAAACAGGCCATATCTATCTTATTTTTCAGTTCATATATCTGTAAATAAATAAAGACTTTGCTGCTTTTTAGATACCGCACACACGTGCACTCATATAGATATATTCCGAACTGTTACCCTACACCATGGCCAACCTACCCCCTGCATAATCCAATGTTAGAATGCATATAGATTTTCAGGACACTTCACAGACCGACCGGTTTTTGCATCTCTGGGTTACGAGCCAGCCCCTGTCACAAAGAAAAAAAAAATCAAAATATATATATAACAAAAAATAAATACGCAAGTTCAAAAAATATATATAATAAGTGCGCATATAAAAAAATATAGATAAATAAATCACAAACAGGGGCTGACTTATAATTCTTAGATGCTCGACCTAGACCATTTCGGATGGTGGATCCTGGAAAGAGTATAGGCCCTTCGCCTGGGACCATCCGATCTGGGGAGTCGAAAGGCAGGTGGAATACGTTGGTCCTATACTCTGGAGAAAGAATCCACTGTTCCAGGGAAAGTCCTGAGACTGTCAAAATAAAGCGAGTGCTTATCCGGTCAATTGTAGGGAACAATAATAATAATAATAATAATAATAATAATAATAATAATAATAAAATAAACTAATAAAAGGCACGTTGTACTCCAAGCCCAGACAGCCTCCAGCCAGCCTTTTATACCTCCAACCCCCATTTTCCTCAGAAACCTGGCCCGAATTTGGAAAGGCGGATAAAATAATGGCCGATTGATAAATATCGAGGCGGATCGTAAGGAGCGATCGGTCGAAGATACGATTTTAGCGAATGGCGGTGAAAGTAAGCAGCCCGCCATGGGTACAGATCCAGGGGCTTTAGGGGACGCTCCGACTCCAGCAATGCAGGAATGGTTAGACCAAAAGTTGGGTGCAGCAATGAGCCAAATAGCTAGCATGATGCAAAGTTTGAAATCCAATGGTAAGATGAACTCTTCCCCTGCAGTCCCTCAAAAGGCATCAACCTCCCATGTTCTTCCAAACCCAATTTCTCAGCCAAACACTAACCCGCCAAATATTATCACAACCCAAAATCCATATCCAACCCAAAATCCATGTCCAACCCAAAATCCATATCCAACTCAAAATCCATATCCAACTCAAAATCCATATCCAACCCAAAATCCCTATCCAACCCAAAATCAATATCCAATCCTAAATCCCTATCCAACCCAAAATCCTTATCCTGTCCAAGACCCAAGTCCTACCCGAAATCAAAATCCTTACCAGAACCCTTACCAAACGCCTCCTCAAAATCCTTATAAAATACCACATCCAAAAACTAATCCAGCCTTTCCTAGTCCTACCAGCATACACCAAAATCCAACTCCCCCTCCCACCAAAATGGAGGCAGACATGGAGAACTTGAAAAGTATGATGCTCAAAGTTCTGGACAAAGAAAAATTTTCTATGAAGGCATTAACGCTAAAACCTTCAGCCATACTACCCCCAAATTTCAAAATGCCCGACATAGAAAAATTCGATGGGACTAGATGCCCTATCTCCCACCTAAAATCTTACTCTAGTGGCATGCAATCAAGAGGGTCTAGTTTCGAAGCCATGGCCTCCAATTTTCACCTTATCTTAATAGGGGCTGCTAAGCAATGGTTAATGCTAGCAGATGATAGCACCATTGGGCACTTGGGACCAAATAGCTGAAGGGTTCCTGGAAAGGTACAAAAACAATACCACCACTGAAAATAAAAGGGAACTTGAGGCATGCACCCAAAAAGAAAATGAAACATTCGCGAATTTGCGGCCGGATGGATGGAAGGATAAAGTCGCCCGGACTGCCCGACGCACTGATCCGGTGAATCATGCAGAATGTTCATCAAAAACCTCTAGCCAATTTACCTAGAACGTATGCGGTATCTCTCTTATAGCAATTTTAAAGAAATAGTAGAGATAGGGGTCCATATTGATGAAGAAATACGTACGGGATCCCTAGAGATTGATACACATACACCCCCAATTTCACTCTGTGACTCTGAATCAGACGAAGAGTCTTCGGAAGAAGTCAATGTGGTTGAAAGAATTCCACCTGGTAAATATAGTAGTGTGCCATGGTCATATGAATCTGCCAACTCTGTTGAAGGAAGCAGTAATGCCAACAAGAACCTCATAGGACCCTACCGAGCAAAAAGAAGGCATTACGATGAACCTGAATGCCCCAATGTCTCGATTTTCCAAGGCTTAATGGCACACAAGGGGTTTTGAAACCAATGGAAAACTATCCGACCTCCACCAAAGCTATCAGACACGTGGGACCACTCTCAGTATTGCGAGTATCATCGTAGCAGTGGCCATCCCACTGATAAGTGTTATAAGCTCAGAAGTGCCATCCAAGATCTTATTGATGGCCAAATCATTGAAAAGTCGCACCCATGATTGTCTCTAGTAAAAAGTAGAAAGTACCCTAGAATACCCTTGTATATACACCTCCAAAGACTCTTTGCACCTTTGAATGTTCTTTTGTCAAATAAAATCTCCAGGAAACAACTCTTTTCAACACAGTGTCAATTTTGGAACCCTTGTTGTTTTCTGGTACCACTAACAATTTTGCAGGGGCTAAAAAGTTGACTACTGTCATTTACTCTCTTGAGAAGACTGTCCGGAGGTACGTAATCATTACATCTCATAAAAAAATTGATTTAAAAAAAACAAAGAAAAAAAAAGAGGAGATTTCGTTCTCTCTAAAAAAAAAAGAAAAAAAGGGGGAGTCTTCAAAAAAAAGGGAGAGAAAGTCTTTTTTCTATATGTTGTCTTCTGTTTCCCAAAACATGTAAAGACAGGAAATTCCCCCTCACCATTATTTTCAATCGCCATCACCAGTTGATAAGTGCATCAGTCATTCTTGATTAAAAAAAAATCTAGCAAGTCCTACTTTGAGATGTCAAGGTCTACCACCACAAAAAAAAAAAAAAGCAAAAAAACAAGAAAAGAAAAAAAAAAGAAAAATGATGAAAAAAAAAAGAAATGAGAAAGAAGAAGAGGAAGATAGGAAGCCGAAAAGAAAAGAAAGTGGAAAACTGAAAGCAAAAAAGTCTGGAAAGCTGAGAAGTCCAGAAAAGCCAAGCAACTCAGGGATCATACACAACAATTCAGGACTAGGGGCTTTCAAACCCCAGAGGTATCTTCTTAACCCATATTAATACCTACAACTTATCCTTGCAGAGTATGCTCATTTGGTCTCCGTTATTTTGAAAGCCCAACCAAGTCTTCAAACTGAGCCTTCCAAAAGTATTTATCTATATTCAAGCCTGACAAAATTCTTGCTTTTCCTATATTAGCTTGTCGAGTCTTCTTCTTGATCTCTCGCCACATATCGCCGAAATATCTGGAAAAAAAATGATGGAGATGACGAGTCAACTCATGAAAAACATGATAAATCTACACGAGTTGATGATGAGTCATCAAGAAGATATGGACCCGAAAACTTTTAAGAACACATGAAATCCAGAGCAGGCAAGTCGTCTTGACCAGAATCACCTTCGACCCATTGCGGCCGAGCTATTAAACGGCACACTAGGGGCTTCCAACCATACACCCATCCTCTTCCAAATGCCTGAACAAATCCACCAATTGCCAAAGCCTAACCATCTCTAAAACCCAGCTTCTCAAAACTGGGGCTGCTCCACCCTTATATATATCCACCAAGAGTGACAATCTTCTTTTATCCCAAGAGAGAGAATCTCTTCAAGCACTCTCCCAAATTGCTCCGAGAGGTAAAAAAAAAAAGAGAAGAAATTTCCCTCTCGCAACAAAAAAAAAAAAAAAAGAGGAAGAGAAAAGAAATTTCCCTCTCGCAACAGAAAAAAAAAAGAAAAAAAGAAAAAAAAAGAGAGAGAGAAGCCTCTCCTGAGCAATTTCTTCAAAATATTTCTCTCGCAACAAAAGAAAAACATCAATCACTCTTGGACCACCCCATAACCCACAACCAAAGCCAAAAGCCGACCTCCCAACCATATCCACAACCAGGTCCAAAAAACCAACTTTCTATCCAAACCCACAGCCTAAAAGGCCACCCAATAATCGCCCTGCGATCGCCTTTCCTAAAATAACCAAACCCATGGCCGAAAATACCTTTGAGCAAGAGGCCGATCAGATCCTCAATCCTAAAGCTAAACCATCCTAAATGCTTGAACACTATGCCATAACCTAGTCACCACCTATAGCTCTGTTTCAATCGGATGCAACGTGATCTGGGTCCAGGACAGAACTCCTTGCTAAAGACACATAAAATTATCAAAAGATAAATGTTAAGTAGGGTCCATAAAACCTGTGATACTCGGCGATAAACTCTGGATCATGACTCTTCTTTTTGTCTATTAGAGTCATCCACTTTCTGTGAGCATACTCATTCCTGTCTTCCACAAAAGTCTTTCCCAATCGAGTTTTTCTGGGGCTGTCTCCAGTTAATCTCTTCAGAAACTTGCCCATCCCATTTTACAAAATTTTGTTGATTAAATTCATTCTGGGACTTCGCTCGCCAAACTCATTGGATATACAGAGGCTCATCATCTCCAGAGGCAGCTGTCATTTCCATCTCTACCTGAAGGAGCGAATAGACTACAAAATCCATGATCCCTCAAGAATAAGCAGCTCATCTTCGCATGCATCGAAAGATTGGCTTCCTATAAGGTAAAAGCTCGCTAGGTTGAAAACCCGAAAGGGCGGCCTAGGCAAAAGTTAGAGCACGAACAAAAAAAAAAACAACAAGAGAAAAAAAAGGAAAAGAAAAGAAAAAAAATAATGGTTCATCCGAGGCATTGATTAGTAGGGCTCACTAGTCCCGGTTGAATTCCTTTTTTTTTGAATGATGCACTAGTCAAAAGACTGAAAACTGACCCAACACATCATTCGCCTCCATTTTAAATATCACCATCAACTCCCATACACATAACCCTCCAAAGCCAACTAAAAGTCACATCTCAAGCTCTCATATTGCATTTCCATCACCTTGCCTTATCCTGTCTTAACATGTTTAAGAAACAGATGGTACACATGCGCATTCAAAAGTTTAAAATAATAATAATAATAATAATAATAATAATAATAATAATAATAATAATAATATAAAAAAATCCAAAGAAAAGTCGAACATCAACAAAAATCCTCAAAGAAAAGCAAAGAAAATAACAAGTACAACAAAAACAGCAGAGACAGAAGTCGCAAAGGCAAAGCCAAGGTAAGAAGGTAAGTATTTTACCCATTTTCTGCGGCATCAATAGCGTGTTGAAAAAACTTTCCTTTAAGCGGCATACAACCCCGGATCGAGGGAAAGGTCTTGTCCTCCGACGGCAAATTGCGCTGCTCCTAAGGAGACATCTCATGCATCACAACACTTGATAGACTACCTTTACAACACATACATCACTTACATACCTTCTTTTTAGTAATGCGATGGATATCACATTCGCCGCTGCGATGCAATGGATATTGCATCCGCTCTTTTCCGTGTCAATGCGATGGATATTGCATTCAATAAGGCCAAGGCGATGCAATGGATATTGCATCCGTCCTTCCTTTTGTCAATGCGATGGATATCGATTCGCTTTTGCGATGCAATGGATATTGCATCCGCCCTTCCCATGTCAATGCGATGGATATCGTGATTCGCTAAGCGGCGCAATGGATATTGCATCCGCCTTCCGTGTAATGCGATGGATATCGCATTCATCATCGCGATGCAATGGATATTGCATCCGTCTCTTCCAGTCAACGCGATGGATATCGCATTCGCGATGCAATGGATATTGCATCCGTCTTCCGTGTCAATGCGATGGATATCGCATTCAGCGTGCGATGCAAATGGATATTGCATCCGTCCTTCGTGTCAATGCGATAGATATCGCATTCACATGGATATTGCATCTTCTGCCTTTTCGCGTCAATGCGATGGATATCGCATTCATTGCGATGCAATGGATATTGCATCCGTTTTTCGTGTTAATGCAATGGATATTGCATTAAGTTCGTGTCGGCGCAATGGATATTGCTTGTTCACGATGCAATGGATATTGCATCCGTTTTCTCGTGTTAATGCCATGGATATTGCATTAAGTCTGTGTCGGCCAATGGATATTGCGTTTTGTTCTGAGATGCAATGGATATTGCATCCGTTTTCCGTGTTAATGCCATGGATATTGCATTAAGTCTATGTCGACGCAATGGATATTGCGTTTTGTTCGCGATGCAATGGATATTGCATCCGTTTTTTCCGTGTTAATGCCATGGATATTGCATTAAGTAAGGTCGACGCAATGGATATTGCGTTTTGTTTTGCGATGCAATGGATATTGCATCCATTTTTCCATGTTAATGCAATGGATATTGCATTAAGTTTGTGTTGGCGCAATGGATATTATGTTTGTTTCGCGATGCAATGGATATTGCATCCGTTTTCCTCGTGTTAATGCAATGGATATGGCATTAAGTTGCGGTCGACGCAATGGA
Organism: Codonopsis lanceolata; assembly: GCA_013146195.2. Taxonomy (NCBI): domain Eukaryota; kingdom Viridiplantae; phylum Streptophyta; class Magnoliopsida; order Asterales; family Campanulaceae; genus Codonopsis; species Codonopsis lanceolata. Next base: position 182,895,187 of record CM028377.1, read on the forward strand.
TATTGCGTTAGTTCCGATGCAATGGATATTGCATCTATTTTCTCGCAATGGATATTGCATTAAGTTGTGTTAACGCAATGGATATTGCGCTTAGTCTATGGATATGCAATGGGTTTTACATTTTGATATGTGCCGTTTTCACTAGGTTGTAATGGATATTACTTAACTATCTTTCCGCATACTTGTCAGATACAACACTTGATCCCGAGAGGTGAACTACGCTTGGTTCGATTCCTGGATAAGGATACGTAGGCGCCCTATTTCGGTAGGCACGATCATCACAACAAAAATAAAAAAAAATAAAAACACAAAAAAAGATGAATATTTCAAAAAACAAAAAAAGAAGAATATTTGAAGAAAAACAGAGAGAGCGAGAAAAAAGGAAAGGAAAAAGAATGTTTCCCACTTTACAATTTTCGAAAATACTTGAAGAAAGTTTTTTTGTCGTGTTTCGA
>CM028377.1:182895741-182988831 GCA_013146195.2 Codonopsis lanceolata
AAAATCTCGCAAAAAGAAAGTGATTGAAAATCCCCAATCACATGAAAGTGTTCCGAAGAAACACACGATCGTGAAATTGTTCCGTAAGAAACACACGATCATGCAAATCTAGTAAGCCCCGCAGTAATGATAACCATGATTTCCATTAATTTCATATGTAATGGAAAAATATGGAACCAGATGAAATGGATATTGATGATATATTCTCTTATTCGGTATCCCAAGAAATTAATGACGGATCGATGATCCCGAACCAAAATCAGATCGAATGTCAAAAGAGGCATGACAAGATCAAATGGATAGATGCCATGAAGGTGAATTAAATTCGTTGAATAAACGAAAAGTATTTGATCTATCGTTTCACACCGTAAGCCGTGAAACCCATTGGATACGTATGGATTTTTGTTCGAAAGCGAAATGAGAAAATGAGATTGTGAGATACAAGGCTCGCTTTGTTGCACAAGGTTTTTCTCAAAGGCCTGATTGATTACGAAGAAACGATTCTCCTCAGAATGGATGCTATTACGCTCGATATCTAATCAATTCTATCTTTCTGAAAATCTAGATATGCATCTCATGGATGTTGTAACGGCTTATTTATACTGATTAGATGCCGATATTTATATGAGAATTCGATGGAATTAAAGTGCTCAAGCACTCGAGCTCAAAGCCCAAAGAATTATGTGCAATTAAACTAACGATCATCGTATGGATTAAAACAATCCTACGCATGTGGTATAATTGTTAAGTGAGCATTTGTTAAAAGACGGATATGTGAATGATCAATTATGTCCGTGTGTTTTTATAAAGAAAACGACGCTGGATTTGCTATTATCGCTCATGTAGATGATCCGAATATCATTGAACCCTAAGGAAATCAAAGAAGCGCTTGATTACCTAAAGGAGAATTTGAAATGAAAGATTGGGCAACCAAATACTGCCTTGGTTTACAACAGAACACTTTCATAGTGGAAAATTTGTACACCAATCAAATTACACAAAGGGTTTTGAAGCGTTTTGTATGGATAAGGCAAACCCTCTCACTAACCCCATGATTAATAGATCAATAAAAAAGATCCATTTCGCCCTTGTGAAGATAATGAAGAAATACTTGGTCCTCAAGTACCATACTTAAGTGCTTGAGCTCTTATGTACCTTGCTAATTGTACTGCACTCATATAGCATTTGCTACAAATCTATTGGCAAGATATAGTTCATCTCCATCACTGAGACACCGGAATGGTATCAAGCACATATTTCGTTATCTTCAAGGGACGATCGATTTGGGATTATTTTATCCCAAAGGATCAAAGGATAAATTGATTGGTTTTTGCGATGCAAGTTATTTGTCCGATCCTCATAAAGCCGTGATCACGCACGGCTATGTCTTCATGATGGGTGGTACCGCATTTTTCGCGTCTCAAAAGCAAACGCTAGTTGCTACATCGCCAAATCATGCCGAGATGATCGCACTTCATGAAGCCAATGAGAGTGTGTATGGCTTCGATCTATGACTCAAAGATATTCAAAAATGCTGACTACCTATCAACAAAGACCGAAGATTATTTGAAGACAATGCCGCATGTGTCGCCCAAAGTAAAGAAGATACATCAAAAGTGACAGTCCAAACATATCCCCCGAAGCTCTTTTATACACCCAAGAACTTGAAAAGAAGAAAGAGGTCAAGATCCAATATGTTCGATCAAGTGATAATGCTGCATTTATTTACGAAGGCACTCCCACTACAACCTTCGAAAGCATGTTCACAATATTGGGATGCGAAATCACGAGATTTACAAAGGTGACTTCTCTTGACCCTTGTCAGCCTGGGGGAGATATATGGTTGTACTCTTTTCCCTTTATCATGGTTTTTCCCACCGGGTTTTCCATGAAAAGGTTTTTAACGAGAGACCCATGCTCACATTGTGGCCTAAGTTGTGTACGTTTTTCCTTATGTCCGATTTTTTTCCCTACCGGGTTTTTCGACTTAAAGGTTTTTAACGAGACACACTTAGCCAACTTACTGATGTTCAAGGGGGAGTTATGAAAGGTCAATTTGTGAACAGAGCCTATAGAAGATAATTGGTATTCGAGGATTTTACAAAGCATGAATGTGCGTAGATTTCTATTGCCAAACAATTCAATTGGCAAATTCTAAGTGTGTTTTCCTTGCTATAAATACCGAGCAATTCGATGTTATCGGATACGACGATTCCTCCGAATAATACTCTCTCTCTCTTTCTCTCTCATACTCTTCGTTCTATTCTGCAGTTAATTTATAACAAGAAGATCATATTTCATTTGCATGTGTTAAGTATACCATTATAAAATAAAGGAACTTTCATGCATTTTCCCAAACTCTTTGTATTTTGGGGAAAATTCTGACCGGTCCCTTTTTTAAAGTTTCTAACCCCAAAAGTCCATCATTTTTTTTCAACCATAAAAGACCATTTTTTGAAATATTGTTCCAAAAATATCATCGTCTTCTTCAACAGCTCTGGCAAAACACTTTGAATTCAAAAATCATGATTGTTTGCGACGAAACCCAAAAGGTAAATGAATTTTTTGATTCATGAAATACGAAACTATAATAGATATGTGTTGGGTTGAAGAATTTTTCAGTTGGGACGAAGGCGGAGAAAGAGGAGGAAGAAGAAGGTTTACGATGGAGGAGATGAAAAAAGTAGGTGGAGGACGTGGTATGGTTCTTTATGATTTTGTATCGCGGTTCAAAAATTAATGCACTAAAATTGATGAATCGTGGTTCAAAAATAGATTAGCAATTACACTATTGAACCGCGGTGCAAAAATTAATACACTAAAATTGATGAATCGCGATACAAAAATAGATTAGTAATTACACTATTGAACCGCGGTGCAAAATTAATTCAATAAAAATTGATAAATCGTGGTTCAAAAATAGACTAGCAGTTACACTATTGAACCGCAGTACAAAAAATAATGCGACAAAATTGATAAATCACGGTGCAAAAATAATGACCTCCGTAGTACACCTACGGTTCATTAAGGGTATCGTAGTCATTTTGTCACCAAAAGTGACTTTTTCCGGTTGAAAATAAAAAGGGTGTACTTTAGCGATTAAAAGTTTCAAAAAGTGGACCGACCCGCAAATTTTTTCTTTTATTTTTTAATTACTTGGCCATCTCAAGTACTTTTATAAGCTTGTTTAATCATAAGTATTCTAGGGGAATCATAGTCATTGTCCCATTCCCTAGCATTTTACAACATTACGACATTACGACACTAACCATTTGTTAATATATACGTTTTTATGTATTCACCTCGCCTCCTATTAGAAACTAAGTTGTGCCATCCCCATGACTAAGAGTTCTAGACTTATCAATACTTCCTTTTTAACTAATTGAGATGCTCTTAAGTACCATAGAGACGTCTACAACAGTTATAGAATCGTCATCTTTTTTTTTTCGACATTGGTTGTATTTTAAATTTCAAGGCTTTATTGTAAGGCCACTTCAAAATTAAAAGGAGAGTCCAAGTTTACATAACACCGTCAAGAGGTTAACGACGAGGAATGATGAAGAAATTTGGTGATGGTGAGGAAAGATAAGGAAATTTGCCGGATTAAATAGTGAAGCGTTTACAATGTACAGTAATGTCAAGAGGTTAACGCTAATTGGTTGAGAGAACTCACACGCGGTTCCACGTTTTTTAATTTGTCCCATTCGATTATGAGATAGATTATTGGATTCTAAAGTAAGTGAGGTGTGGAATAAGTTTTACGTAGATTATTGAAATGGTGAGATTGGTCTGCTTTTGTACTCAATTGATTTGGTCATAACTTGAATTATATTTATGGATTGAATAAATTTTTATAGATATGTAGGGAATTTTGCAAGCTTTTCAATGGATATTTATCTTACTTCTGAAGTTTATCCATTTGGGAGAAAATTGATTTGGAATGTGAAGTGATGAAAACAATGTTAAAACAATGTTTTCTCCATGGAGTTTATGAGAGATTCTAATGAGTTTTGGTGAATGTTTGGTTCATTAGTGTGATTTTTACATCAAGTGTGATAGTAAATTAACTAGTGAATTCGTAGACACAATATTCATGAAAATCTGATGAAAATTAGATACAAAACTAATGGTTAAAGTAGTTGTGAAGATGAACGTGTTCAACAAGTAACCAATTAGTAAATGATGCTTTACTTTACATTCGGTTAACAAACTAGGGTTTCATGACAATTTTGTTAAGGAACTATTGATCTATGAAACGTTAAACATTGATTAATGCAAAGATAAGTTTAACAATGGAAACCTTGTTTATAGTCGTTCGAAATATAGTATAATATTGCTCAAATAAAGGTGATATGCGCGATTGCTAGCATATTTGTGCTTTGCCGAACTTATTACGTTATTAATTATTGTTACTCGATAAATGTATTATATGTATGATTGATTTATTGTGTTCGTATGAAAGCTTCAATTTCATGTCATCCGGTTATATATGAATTGTTTCTCTTTCTAATTAAGTCTCTTTACTTAGTTGAGTAACACATACATACAACTTCTTTGAGAGACAGTGAAACATTATTTTCTTCCATACGAGGCTTATTTTTTATCGCATATTCGGGAGTGTTCTTGATTACTGTAACTTCGCATTGGAATCAAAACATGCACTAAAACTCAACCATTCATCATCTTAGTACAGTTGATGATAATTTGGTTAGTGTAGATAATACTAAAAATACTAGAATTTAAAAATGTATGCATGTACACGTCTGGACTAAGAGCAAGCTTCACACATCTATTTTAACTTATAAATATTCTTAGTACACGTCGATTTTCTTTAACTTCCACTTTAAAACAAGGGCTAACATGTTTGCAACAAAAAAATGTTAGAATATTTTGTTACTGTACGTGAATATTTGGTGTTGGTACTAAATGCAAACATGCAAAATTGTTATCAAGATGCACCAAAATATTTTTGCATAATGTGTATTATGCATGATGATTATTGTTGATTGTCACTTTCAAAGATTGCTTGAACACCATACTCATATAAAAATATCAGCCATAAGTTTATTCAATTGAACTATCTAGTAAAACATCATTCATAAGTTTATTGAAATATGGTGTACTAGTCCACACCAATATTCTCTAAACTCTAGAGAAAAACATTGACAAATACCAAAATTACCCCATGCAAACATAAAAAAAAAATCCTTTGTACCCCCATAATAGTCCAAATAGGCCCAAGTAGGCATCCAGACCAAATATCTAAAAACATGTCCAGCCCAAAGTAAAAAAAACAAAAACCCTACTAACATGAAAACCCTAAAACATAATAAGATAATAGTCGTCACCCCATACATAAACATTTAGATATGTTTCACACGTTGACCTATACTTTTTAATGCCATTGGAACTTTTCAATTCATAGAATGCCTCGGATTTTTTGAATATATCTCATTACAATAATAACTTATAGTGTTGTTATTCTCTTTTTCCACTTATAGATTGTGATATTTTACAATCAACTGGTCAATTGGTTATTATGTTAATTATTAACCAAAAGAGATTTCTATTGATACATATAATCTAAATTACAAGATTACCTTATATCCATATTGTTAAACATATTTAGCACTATCAAAGTACTTTATGAGAACAAAAAATAAATTATTTACTTACCACTAATAGTTGTGGTAATAGAATACCAAAAACTTGATATGATTATATTGTTACTATTTTTATAAAATGATATTTCTCATTCAAGATAAAGAATAATTTATTTATTAAACGTATCACTTGAACAAATTTCATTAAATATCATGTTAAAGGAACATGCATTTAATTGTAAATCAAACAACCCTATGACGGGATAACATCAAGTCATAAAGACAATTATGATAGGTGGTAAATATATAAATTATGTATAATTGTTTTTTAAAACTTCCACGCATAATACATCGACACTCGAAAATTTCTTCGACAAGTTTTATGTCTATGACCATGTGTTTCAATGACATATATTTCATACTTGTCATGATCAAAAGTCCACAACATGTCTCATCGATTATGTATGATGGGCCAAATGTCAATCAACTATGCTTTGGAGCTTTGTCGCTTGTATCACATCAACAATAAAATTATCAATATCTAAACCAAATTAAATTTCACAACATCAAAAATCCAGGAACTTAAAGTCACATCCTCATCATCAAATATCTTTAAAACATTAACCATGCTATTCTTAGATACTAAACTTGTTAGCACTAAAGTGCAACATATTATTACAAAAATAAATAGTTGTTTGATTTACGCTTCTGAAAAGCCTCACTAAGTACACTTGACTATCAAAATTCATTTTCCTAAAAGTATGACCTTAATATTGACATCTTAACAATTAACCAAGGAATATCATTAATCAACTAATACACACATTTCAAAGTATTATTTTAATCGACAAGTTTACTGTACAATATTATATTAAATATCTGAAAAAAATAGCTTGAAGATTAAGATAGTTTAAAATAGTATATGTAACACCCAAGGATTTTGAAATGCGTCTTAACTCAAATGTTATGGTAATAACATGATAAAAATATGTTGGTATGCATTTAGCTAGCCAAAAAGTTAGTAAAAATTTGAGTTTAAATGTGTAAGGGATGAATTAGTTGAATGCGTTTTGAATTCTAAGTTGATTTGGGGGTTGTTGATACCCTAATATGTATTGTTGGGACTTTGGTAATATTTGGTTTTAGGTTGGGTATTTTTGGCCTTGTGTTGGAACATTTGAGAGTTTTTGCTGAAACAGGGGAGATGCGGCCACATCTTAGCTTGTAGAGCGACCGCATTGATAGTGTAAATTTTGGGTTAGTCCCAATAGTACATGTGATCGCATTGTTGTGGTCTAAGCGACCGCATTGCCCTGTAAAGCTTTCACATTGTGAGGATAGGGCGATCGCATTCTAGGGATCTTGCATTAGGAAGTCTCAGTACTTGGAAGCGTCGCATGTGGGGGGTCTGAGCGACCACATTAACTTCAATGCGGTTGCATTGGGGGAGCAAAGCGACCACATTGCTCTACCTCTTTTGTTGACCAACTTTTCTAGATTTTGACCCTTAAACCTAATCAATTAACCGTAAACCTATCCTAAACACTTAATTAACCTAAAATTAGACCTAATTAAGTTGATTTAAGAGTTAATCACTTTGATTAGGGTTTATGTAATGGCCAAAAATTTGGGTCCAACTACATGGGCCCACGTAATGGCCATGTCACCAATAATTTTATTTCAAAATTGTAATAAACCCAAAAAATATATATTGTATCCATCGACTTTCATGTAACCGATCAATACCCAAATTCAAAACCTTAATAGTTTGCTTACAACTTCAAAATAAATCTCTAAATCAAATCCCCAAATTCAATTTAAAGGTTACAAAACAAAAGTCCATAACATAATATTATTCTCTTCAACTGGGCCCACACGAACCATACCAAAATTTTCATTCCTTACTTATAAAGAAATGGAGTAGGAAAATGGTGAGCGAATAAAGCTCAGTAAGTTCATATACAGCCCCTCCGCTTTCTAAGGAGGAGTTGACTAGAAAGAAAGTCAAACAACGTAGGGTGTCAAAAATAGAATTACCGAAAGTAATGATTTATCTTACTTCCACAATATCAATTATTCATATATCGAGAAATAAATACCAAGTTCATAGGATCCAATCAAATCAATATCAAATACTAAGGAACATATTATGATCACGTAAGCGGTCATTTTAGACCTATGCAAAAAGTGGCTTTATGGAGGCTTAATTCTCAAAGTACCCCAAAAGGTCAATTGCTAAATGGTATTTCCGGATTACCCCACCATAGTTTCTATGGTGTAGTGTTGCCAAAAAGTCTAAATAGTCACTCTATACCCACTGTCGGGTCATCTTAATAGATGAAATGGTTACTCTATACCAAGTGTCGGGTTTTCGTTTTAGTGATCATAGCAAAGTTTTTCAAAAATTATATATTTAACACAATCAAATACAAATGATAACCGAATAAAAGACATCTCAACTTGAGTTAAAACAATTACGTGAGATTTATAGTGAGATTCACAAATAAGAACAACAATAGAACAGATACGACGAGATTCAAAATCAAATATCAACCAACGGTCGACCCATGTTTCCAAGAAAGGTAAATGCCAAAGAAATAGCGGAAGCCTAACAATTTGGAATGAAGAGTTCAAATAACCTAAGTGATGCATATCCCTTACTTTATCGATGTTGCGAAAAGTTAGCTTAAGCACAACGTAACGCTACCTGTACTTATCCGAATCTAAATCAACATAATACAAAACACATTTTTGACTTTAGAGACCTTCTAGTAACATTTAGAGTTTACTATATAATTTTAATAATTCGTAGAATATATAGTTAATAACATTATATAAGGTCTATTTACAACTTTTGTAACTTGGGGGCAATTTCTAAAAGTATAAAACTCATTAGTACAAACACCAAAGTTTAGGGGATGACTCTATAAAACAGATTCATCACCCACATAAATCTATCTCAAGATTTCTTCTGTTTTGGGTTTGTGGAGATATTTGACTTTCAATTTCTTATAATAGTTTTTTTTCTCCCTTCTATGCTCTTCTAGGTTTCGCTACTACCCCTACTTCCTTTTCTTCTTTCCTTTTTCTTGTTCCAACATACACACCTATATTATTTGACCCACCCTTTCTTTGTATCTTACATAGTACGCCATACCCCCTCCTTTATTTGTTCCCCAACATTACCACTGCTAGCAATTCCACCAATTCAAAATATTTTGCAGATTTCAACTCTATGTCTATTTTAATGGTGAGTTAAATAAAGTCCATCTACTTGGTTTCATAAACTACTTCACTGAAAACAACCAAGTGAAAACCCACTTCAAGAATTTAGTTGCAAAACCAATTTACAGATTATCTCCAAGGAAATCGAGTTACTTATTTGATCTCAAAATTCTAGAGTTCAAGGATGATAACAATTGAAACTCAATTTCATCTTTCATCCATTCTTTCTTCCTCAATTTTCAAACACCCACACATACACATACTCATTCTCTGCCCTTTTCTCTCTATCCAAAGAAATTCGTACGAGGAGCTCAATTTATCAACAAAACAAAAATAAAAAACAAGGTATTATGATTCGGAAGGAACGTTGCTTACCTCGATTCAGCTTTGCATCACAACCGACGGGCTTTCCTTCCTTTGTCGTCGTCCCTCCCTTGTTCGTCTTCTCGGTAAAATCTTCTCTCAAGATTTCTAGTTTTCTCTCTCTCTCTCTCTATGCCTAGCATTGGAAAGTTATTTTTTCATCTCTCTCCTTTATGATTTCAAAGAGAGATTATCCATTCCTTTGTGGACCGATCTACCTCCATCATTGCCCCTTCCATCGATACTCCTTCCCGGTCTGAGTCTGCGTCTCTTCATTTTATTTTATCTTTTTCTTTTTCCTTTTTTTAATTATATTTATCACAACTATATTTAATCTTAACTATTACTGGTGGCCAAGCCCAGATTAAAAGAGTTCACTTGTTCAAGCCCCAAAAAAATAAAATAGATCCAACTTTGGAATTTATCATACAATCAAAAATAGGCCCAAACTATATTAAGGTCAACCCAAGACAAAATGCAATATTAATTGATATAAATAATATTTTTAATTTAAAATTTGGGTATATTATACTTTTACCCCCTAAAAAAAGTTTAGTCCTCTAAACTTTACGTCAAATAGCCAAAGGCTTTTGAATTACCAATTTTATTCAAAAAGTTCAAGGAACTTCTCTCGCATATCTTCTTCCTGCTCCAAAGTGGCTTCTCTCTCGGTATAATTACTCCACTAGATTTTGACATAAGGAATTGTTCGTTTCCTCAATACCTAATCTTTCCGATCAACAATTCGAATTGGTTTCTCATCATAACTCAAATCTTCCCGAAATCTTAACGGTTCGTACTCAATCACATGGCTCAGATCTCGACATACTTCCTTAGCATTGACACGTGAAAATACGTTGTGCACTCCAGAAAGTGTAGGCAGTAAAGCCAGTCTATAAGCGACCTCACCAACCCACTCGAGTATTTCAAACCCAAAACATAAGAAATCTTAAGACCAAAAAGTACGAAGTTTGTTTGGACAACCGAATATGAGGCCAATTTTCAAGAATTAAAGAATCGACTGGTGTTAGCCCCAATCCTTGCCTTACTATCAGGGACGTGAGGTTTTTGTGGTTTATAGTGATGCCTCACAAAAAGGTTTGGGTTGAGTGTTGATTTAGAATGGGAAGGTAATCGCTTACGCTTCCCGACAATTGAAGAACAATGAAATGAACTACCCAACACACGACTTGGAATTGGCAACATTAGTTTTTGTGTTAAAAATTTGGAGGCACTATTTGTATGGCGAGACATGCGAAATATACACGAATCATAAGAGTTTAAACTACATATTCTCCCCGAAAGAGTTAAACATGCGACAACGAAGATGGTTGGAGTTATTGAATGATTATGATTGCACGATATTGTATCACCCTATAAAAGTCAATGTGGTGGCTGATGCTTTGAGTCGTAAGAATATGGAAAGTTTGACAGCTTTGATAACCAAGGAAAAGAGGATCTTGGACGATCTCGACGTGTTAAGAATTGGAGTCAGGGTTCGTAGTGGCGATGACTTTTTGGCACACTTGAGTGTTTAGCCATCCTTGCTATGGAAGATTAAGGTAGCACAAGTGGTGGATCCATAGTTGGTAAAGATCTCATTGGAATTGGAAGACAATGATCGGAAATATTTTGGGCTAGATAATGATGGCGGCCTACGTTTTGGGTCGAGAATTTGTGAGAACCTGAAACCTACTTGTATAACTTGTCTTATATACTTTTTTAACATGATTAGAATATGTGTTTAGCATGCTAGTAGTATCCCTAACATGTTTGACTTGATTGTATTCCTTGGTCGAGTCGTAATTGTCGTATCGAACTCTTATTGCCTTGCATGCTCTAGTTTAGCTTGTTCTTGCTCGGGCCTTGATCTTTTGGGACTTAGCCAAGACCATGAGAGTCTTTTATCATTGTTTTAGGACCCTTAGTACTCAGTCTAATGCTTCTTTGAGTTATGTATGCCTTATGTGCGTTATACGTTCAATTTGGGACCTGTTTGACCCAACGTTTGACCTAAGGAATTGTTCTACTCTGCCACCCGAACATCTAGGGCATTGTTCGGCCCTATGAACCGAACACATAGAGAGGAGTTCGGCCACCTTAGCTGAACAGTGATGGTTCCAGCAGGACGGGAAATTTCTGCAACTTTGGTTGATTACTCTTGTACCCTTACTAAGCCTCTATCATTAGTGACCTTGATCATTTGTATTAGAACCTTATTAGTCTAACCTAAGCCTAATCAAGATTGTTAACCCTCTTTCCATCACTCATCTTGTGACAAGTGTATTCCACTAACTCTTAATCAAGCTGATTTCTCCTACTTCAGCTCTAGACTTTCTCTTTACGATTCATTTCTTCTCTTCTTTTTCCTTGGTCTGGAGAGAGTTCGTGCGTGAGTCCCGGTGAGATAGTACGTGAGGGTTTGGCTTCCAAGTGATTTCAAGACCCGCTTGCGATTCCGAGACAGCCATTACGACGCCGCCGTCGAGTAGATCGATTGTCACCGATTAGTTTTCTTGCTTTCATCTTTTGATTGGCTTGAGGTAAGCTATTGATTTCCCTTAGGTTGTATGCTAGATATAACATGCTACCCCTTCTTTCTTCCATGTCTAAATCATGCTCTCCTTGACTTCTACTATGTTAATTACATGTTTTAGAGAGTTGTGAATTTCTGGAAATTATTGGGTATGAACTTAGTTGCTTTGTTTGAACACTAAGGCTAGAGTTAAAAGTGTTCTATGCTATGTTAGAAATAACTTTTGTTCTTGGATCATAGACTTTCAACAATTATTTGGAAATCGTGATTCTAGGGTTCCATAATTTGGGAACTTGAGCTTATTCTTAGCTATGGTTATTATTTGGATTAATGATCTAGTCTAATCGATTCGATAACTTAGAAAAAAGTTTGGAATACAACTAGTGTTTTAACTTTACTAGGTTGGATTTATAGAAATGACTCAACGGAGTCGACATTAGTGAGCTATTGAACAATACCGGCTCAACGATCAATCCCTACGACGTTATTACATACGTTCTACTAGAAAACTAGTTCCAGACTCTTGAATCAGATTGACCATCATGCTTGTACTTACATGTCATAATAAATGTCGATTCGACATATTGAGTTCGCTCTTGTCGAGCTCAACCTTGCTTGATTATTGATGAGAATTATCTACTTGTCATGAACGAGGTCGCTCTTGTCGGGCTCGTTCTATACTTGATTATTTGTTGAGTAAACATTACTTGGCATTTGCATGAGTCCAGCTGGCATACTTGCTCCCGCACACACGCCTCCACTGTGGCCACAGTGGGGAAGTAGCTCCCTTTGGCCAACCTATACGCGTTCATTGGGTGTCTATCTCGGGCATCTCCTCGGAAGATCGATGTATTTTTCACACCCATCGATACTCGCACGTTCCCGAAAGTGTTTGCTTGCAGGAACCACGCAGCGGCCCGGCTCTTCATATATCCTTATTCTATGTGAATTATTTCCTAACACTTATGTGCAAATAATGTGCATCTTGAATATATGATCTCTATACTTGTGATATTGCCTTGCCTTGTGTGTTGCATATTGCCATGTCATGCATGATTGATAGCTTACGAGTCTTTATGACTTACCCTTTCCCCTTTACTGTTTTTAGATCCTAGCAGGACAGGTCCTTCTCGTTAAGACTCGCGGTGCTCGTACTCCTTAGTTCTCTTTTGGATCGACTTTTGCGGTTGAAGAGGTGGTTTTAGATGTCCTCTTCTATTCTTTTGTATTTTGCAAGGACGATGGGTTTTTAAAGCTAGTCAACTAGACTACGCTTGGGAATGTGTATAGACTTTGTACTTGGGTTACCCTGTTAGCTACTCGTAGTTCTAACTCTTGTAGTACTTATACTCCTTTTGATGCCGGCGTTTGTGTTAGCCGTGCCTTGTATATCTTGTGGTTGTTCACTACGTATAGACTTCCGCTGAGCATCCCATTAGCTCTTATTTACTTTCTTGTTCTATTAACTGCTTAGCTTGGGTTCCGGCATGTAGTGTCACCGAAGACTTGGTTTAATTGCTTAACTGTTTAATCAGGTGAAATGATTTTTAAAATACCGACCTTTAGTGTCGAGTTTTGTTACGACTGAAATGTTGCGTCACGTCAGTTTTAAAATATTTTGAGTCCTTGCATGTTCGATGTTTCTTGTCTCCCCCTATTTGGACGGTCCGGTCCGCGATCCCATCTCGGGTCCGGGCAAGGTCGTCACAGAATTTGTGCCCCATCAGATTCAGAATTGAAAGGACAGATTTTAGAAAATGCTCATAACTTGAGGTTTGCTGTACACCTGGGTAGTAAAAAGATGTACTGGGGTGTGCGTGACACCTTTTGGTGGGAGAATCTGAAAAGAGAGATAGCCGAGGTTGTGAACAAATGCCTTGTACGTCAACAAGTGAAGACAGAGTATCAGAAACCTGGTATATTATTGTAATCTTTGCCAATACCTGAGTGGAAGTGGGAGCATATTGTGACGATCCGACCTAGATTCCATTACGAATCCCGAGGTCGTGCCGCTAAACGAACTAAACAAAGGACAAGTGCCTGCCAAGCATAGCGGTGCCCATCAAACAACTAAGCTAAACAAGCTCTAACAAGAAAGTAAAGCCATAACGGCGATACAAAACAAAAACAAACAAATTGCGAAAGCGGAATATAATGTAAGAAAAGGCCCGAGCTATCAAGCTCCAAGCTAACACAACCAAAGAGATGGTAAATCTCTCGGCCTAAAAAAAAAATTCAAACCGCGTGGCGCAACATTGCACACACACAAGAAACCACCTGCTTAACAAAACTAGAATAATAGGAAATCAAGTCTTCGGCGATACTACATGCCGGAACCCAACAATTACAAACACGAGTCTACTACTCGGGAACATACAACAACATCAACGACCACAACATGCCGGATAACCTTAACTAAACACCACGAGTTGAAAACATGCTTAGGAAATAAACTAGAAGAGACTACTATCATACGGACCACCGCATGACATAACTTGTCGGCTCCAAAATAATACCACTACAAACCCAATATAACTCTACCCAGAGTAAACCTTATATTACTTTACATATACAATCGTCCTCACTGGAATTAACATTATATATTAATAACAGTAATAATGATAATAATGATACTCCACGAGCTAAGTCTCGGAAGAAATGCCTGCTACGGCCGCGAACTACTCGACCTCAACGCGAGCTAATGATCAACTGCACACTAAAGAAATAAAAGCACCGAGTGAGTCATAATGACCCAACAAGTTAATACAAATAATAATATTGCATGATATTATGTACAATTACTAAATAATCATGGCATCATGTTGAACAATAACAATCTGTGAACATGTATCATATAATCCTGGATACTTCACAAAATACCCTTTTCTTTCCTTTTTCTCAAAACCTTTATGCAACACAGTATAATACAAGTAGATGCACAAACCAATAGCATAATATTTTCTTCCCTTTTTTAAAATCACTCATGCAACAATATGATAATCATATAATTGTATGTAAACCATAATATAAATTATAGTTTACTTCTCTAATTTTAACAAACCCATTGAATCAAGACATGCTTCCTCAATCCGCTTCTGTCGCGCTGCTCCTGCAAATCACGTGCACAATCACATGTGCTCCCGATACCGATTCCATGGTATCGTCGGCCTTGAGACCACCTCTCAAGTGCCATAACTTCCAAGGTCATGCTTTCCTACTATGAACAATGGACAGCTACTTCCCCACCGCGGCCGCAGTGGAGGCGTGTGGGACCCTTAGTCTCCGATACGACGACCCACCGCAATCACGAGTCCCATAACTCGTGAAGACGATGTGTTGTCCCATCATTGACTAACCACACTACAACCCGATAAGGCCTCAGTACCCGATGACTTTATCCAAAACCAAACTCAACAAGGCTTCCATATCCGATCAGCCTGTCAATGCCAAGCAGGTTATTATTCCCACTTAAACAATATCCCTTACGCATACAGGAAGGTAACTAATATCACATACATGCATGTATTTTGCAAATATAACACACATAGAAAGACTAGTTATTTAGCCTATCAACCATATACATATCGAGTTCTTCATTATTCTCAAGTATAACATCATAAATTTGGATTGAGTTCCCAATCAATGCAAGCAAGTAGATTTCACACTCTACTAACATATAAGTATCATGAATATTCATGTCATACATAAATACTCACATATACCGAGGTGACTAATCAATTCTCACCTCAGTCCATAAATTAAGACTAGTCATTTAGTCTAAAAACAATCCTTATTCATGGGGGTCTACAATTATCCCCAAATATAAACACACCAAGGTTGCCATTATCTAACCTCAAACTACGTGCCAAGACTTATATGTATTTAGTCCAAAACAATTACCCATCGAGGTCTTCAAAGGTCCTTAATGAAAACTCGTCAAGACTACTAAGTTAGCCCCACGAAAACTTCCAAAACAAGACTATATACCTAATCTCCCAATTAATTACATGGCAAACTTCTATTAGCCCGACTCTCATAGTGTATATATCTATACACTCAAAACCACGCTCAAAGCGTGACATGACTATCCCAAAGTCTCACACACACGAGTACTTATAAGTGCACTCAACCTTAACTCGTATCGAATGGTAGACCTTCCATCATCTCTCAATCACAATTCTAATTTTGAATCTATATAATGATCTCTAATATCCTCGTGTCGAAAGGTGCACACCTATGGTTGACCCTCTTGAGTTACTACTAAATCAAAATTAACTAAACTCCTAGTATCTTGGTCATATGGCTTACTAAGTTAGTTAAGCAACCACCCATCATTCTAGTAATAACCTTTAGAGTTTAAGTGTCACATTGGGCTCACAAGGTAATCATTCGGGTCTTTACAAACAAGACCATACGCATCTCAAACGTCGTAGGATTCCAACACTACTTTGTTTAGAATATTATCGATCTCTATCCGACTTCGTTGAGTCTTAAATTTATATTTCATCCTTTAGGTCATTCTTGATTTAAACCACAAAACCCAACAATTCACAACTTAGTCGATACTCTTATATCAATCATCACCAACCCAAGTATCTCTAACTTACAATAATTGCTATTAAATTCATAACCCAAGACTTTCTAATTAGTCTAAAATCATAGAGTGCCCAAAAGTACACTCTTAACCCTCACACACAAATTGTTCATCAAATCATATTCTCAATTCATCATTTATCATACAAGAATTATATCTTAGATTCCCTAACAAGTCGTTGTATTATTGTGCACTAAAAATAACTTCCCAAAATCTATCATTCTCATTAGTTTACACTCTAGCTATTGTAGAGGTCCGTATAAGGTTAATAAATTTTACTAATACATTCATAAGGACTTATAATCATGTCCTAAATCATCAATTATCACAACAACCCAAAATCTACCCAAAAGTAATAATCTCGGGATTTCACAATTTAGGTTGAACGATTTTCAAACGTCGTAGAATTCCATCCTAGGACTCACTTAAACATACTAAAACTCTATTTGACTCCGTTGAGTCGAATTACTAACTTTCAAAAGTTAGGTCACAAACCCATTTCATGATTCATTCAACTTTTGGGTTCCTAAACCCATTAAACATGTTCTTCAAGCATAAACACCCATCAAAACACAATCAAACCCAATAACAATCATACTCCTATGTTCTCAACATATAAACCAACATAAACCCAACATATCATGGTAGGATATTCAACCGAAGCATAAAAATCAAGTCTCTAACATCCTAGCACCATTTTGAGCTAGAGAGAGAAAGAAGAAAGTTTAGTAACTTACCAAATCCGAGTTTAACAAACCTATTGAAAACGAAAATGAATCGGTGGGAAAGGATCTCCTCGATGAGAGCTTTCCAACGGTGGTCTCCAATCGAAATTCCGATGAGCGAGTCAACGGGAAACAAAACACCCAACACACATATCAATGGTGTTTCTCTCTCTATCTAGGTGAAGAAGATGAAGATGTAGATGAAGAATGAATGTAGGAGGTGTTTTGGGGGCTCAAATACTCCCAATGGGAGTCCACAAAGTGCAAAGGCTTGGACCATTAAGGGTAGGAGAGGGATTTCACAGCCAAAAATCAAAAAATAAAGGGGCTGCCCAAATTGCTACAGTACCCACGGTATGAACAGTACCGCGGGTGCTATAGTGATTTTTCTGACGGCTCCAATTTAAACACTGTTCGACGAAACGACGTGATTTCTTCTCCTGCCATTCTGTAAATGTCCAAAGTAAAAGCCTTAAAATCCCCAAACCAAACAAAAATCTTCTTGAGGGTTCCGCGATCAAAACAATTCAGCCGCGTACCAATAATCGGTCCGTAACTACTATACGACGGACGAAATTTCGTATAACAAACTAACGATTGAAACAACGATCGAACGAGTATGCATACATATTTTAAAGTACTTTAAACGTATAATGAAAGGTCTCGAACACATACCGAAATTAAATTAAAATTAAGTCCAAGAAAAGTACGAAAGACGATACGTACGAAACACGAATCGTAAAAATCAAACTTATGACGACAGCTATACTTTGTACGTCATGACCACATGTAAAATTTTTAAACATGATAATAAGGATATAAAATATATTCAAGCAAGTACACGAAAACCTAGGATATCTCTAAGGCTGTAAACAATAATTAATGAAGATAACGCTTTACCGGGTCGAGTTTCCAACAATGCCAAGTTATTCATTGTAACTCCTACAACTCTAGGGCATTGGCTATGGTCCAATCAACCCAAAGACATGAAGACTCATACAAGAAGTCAACCATGAAAGCAAGTCAAATTCCCAAATTTTCAGGGTCTTACACATATCACCATGGATTTTGTGGTAGGATTACGTAAAACATTAAAAAGGCATAATTCAATTTTGGGTCATTGTGGATCGATTGACCAAGTCCGCACATTTCCTGGCATTTAAAATTACTGAATCGATCGAAAAGTTGGCAAGGTTGTACATTGAAGAGATTGTTCACATGCATGAAATACTGGTTTCGATAGTGTCAGACTGTGATGCTAAGTTCACTTCAAAGTTTTAGGGTAGCCTATAGAAAGCATTGGGTACAAAGTGGACTATACGAACTTTGGAAGATATGCTTCGAGCATGTCTGTCAGATTTGCAAGGCAATTGGGACGATCACTTGCCTTTGGTGGAGTTTACGTACAATAACAGCTTCCATCCAAGTATTGGTATCTCGCTCTATGAAGCACTGTATGGACGGAGATTCAGATCGCCTATCTGTTGGGTTGAGGTGGGCGAAAGGAAACTAATAGGACCAGAGTTGGTGCAAGCTACTTCGGAGAAAGTGCAGTTGATTCAAAAATGACTCCTTATAGCTCAAAGCCGACATAAATCTTATCCATACAACCATCGACGTGGGCTCGAATTTGAAGTGGGGGATCATGTATTCCTTAAAATTTCATCCACGAGAGGTGTTATGAGGTTTGGTATTCTAGGTAAGCTTAGTCCAAGATTTATGGGACCATTTGAAATACTCGAGCTGGTTGGTGAGGTCGCTTACAGACTGGTTTTACCGCCTACACTCTTTGGAGTGCACAATGTATTTCATGTGTCGATGCTAAGGAAATATATCCCAGATTGGAACCATGTGATTTCGGGAAGATTTGAGTTGTGATGAGAAACCAATTTGAATTGTTGACCAGAAAGATCAGCTATTGAGGAAACGAACAATTCCTTATATCAAAATCCAGTGGAGTAATCATATCGAGAGAGAAGCCACCTGGGAGCTAGAAGAAGATATGCAAGAGAAGTTCCCTGAACTTTGTGAATAAAATTTGTAATTCAAAAGCCTTTGGCTATTTTGACGTAAAGTTTAGAGGACTAAACTTTTTTTTAGGGGGTAAGAGTATAATATACCCAAATTTTGAATAAAGAATATAATTTATATAATTTAATATTGTGTTTTGTCTTGGGTTGACCTTAATATAGTTTGGGCCTATTTTTGATTGTGTGATAAATTCCAAAAGTTGGATCTATTTTATTTTTGTTTAGGCTAAAACCAGTGACCTCTTTTAATTTGGGCTTGGCCATTAGTAATAGCTAAGATTAAATTAGTTGTGATAATTATAATAAAAAAGGAAAAAGGAAAAGATAAAATATAATGAAGAGACGCAGACTCAGACCGGGAAAGAGTATCGATGGAAGGGGAAACAGTGGAGGAAAATCGGTACATAAAGGAACGAATAATCTCTCTTTGAAATAAAAAAAGGAGAGAGATAAGGAAAAATAACTTTCCAAAGCTAGGCATAGAGAGAGAGAGAAAGCCGGAAGTCTTGAGAGAAGATTTTACCGAGAAGACGAACAAGGGAGGGACGGAGACAGAGGAAGGAAAGCCCTTTGGTTATGATGCACAGCTGAATCGAGGTAAGCAACACTCCTTCTGAATCATAATACCTTGTTTTGATTTTTGTTTTGTTGATAAATTGAGCTCCCAGTACGAATTCCGTTGGATAGTGATGTGATTCGTCCCATAAGTAAAGTCCTTAAGCCAAGGAAGCACATTGACTTGGAGTTTGAGGCTTGGAAGCATATGGATCGAGGCTTTGAAGATTTCAAGAAGGATGAGTCATGTTCAAGTATTCATCAAGAAGGGCTAAGAGTCCAAGTGCATAAGGAGCATCTAACAAGATAGATCAAGGAAGGCCCAAGGAAGAAGCCACGAAAGGCCCAAGGAAGGAAGACAAGCTTGCCTTGCAATGCAAGCAAGTTTTAGAGCCCTAAAAGCCCTTTATCCCATTTTTCTATGTCGACTAGGGATAAGGTTAGTCCAAAAAATGGGATTGGTAGTTATTAGGTTAATTTATGTTTCCTAATTAGATTAGATAAGTATCTAGTTGTTTTCTACATAGATTAGATAATCATCTAGTTTCCTTATTTGTTAATTAGGTCAAACTTATTTTGGGCCAAGGACTATTAGGCCTTTGCTTATTTTTTTAGGATTAGGATTCACAACTCATATAAATAAGGGTTGGGACTTATTGTTTTAGTAGACAACTTTGATTATTGATATTATTAGTTTTAAGAGATTCAAAACCTTCTTGTTCTTTATTGAACTTGTGATTATTTGGTGAAAGACTAAGTAATCGAATCTGAACTCATCAATAGATTTGTTCATCCCTATTGTGGTGTTCTACATTATTCTGAGGGTCGTGATTGTCTCACAAAAGGATTGAGGTCAATTATACCGAGGTTCTGCATGGATTGTTTCACTGAGTCAAGGAGTCACCACCCATCAACTACACTTGACATTCTTCACTTGCCGTGCTACGTGCCATATGCTTCCTCTATCGTGAGTACGCGTTTAGGATTCATATCATTTGGTATCAGAGCTAAGTTTCGTTTTCACAATCTATCTTACTTTAAATTGTTCTTATTTTGATTATATGTTTGTTTCTCTTCTTCCTTCGAACTAGGGTCATTAATCCTAGTTTGTTCTTTTATTAAAATCGTGTTTTGTTTATTATTTCAAACCCTAATCTTCTAGGGTTATAAATAAATAAAAATTGTTGCCTTGTTAAATTTCGGGCAACCTGTTTAAAAAAAAGAGTATTCGGATTTAAAAAATCCAAAAATAGAAAAAAATTGCTGCTATTGTTAATTAATTCTGGCAGTTCTGTTTAAAATAAAGTTTAGATTAAAAAGTAATATGAAAATTCAAAAAGAAAGAAAAATAAATTGAAAAGTTGTTAGTTTTGTTGAGATTTGAGATACTCGAATTTATTGTTATATCTTCATCTAGATTCGGGAATAAAAATCAAATTTCCCTTTCAAAAAATTAATCATTGAGCCTTTCGTCCTTGAAACTCCCCTCTTGAATTCTTGTTTCTATATGTAGATTCTTGTCGATTGAGTTTAGATTTGCTTACTTTTGTTTATCACTGATTTAATTGCTTAGTTCTTTTAGAACTTTGAGGGATTGAAGGTGAGGGAGAGTAGGTAAACATGAGAGGAGTGACATCGATTGAGTGATATACGTAAGGGAGTGTGTGAGATATTTTTTTCTAACAATTTCTTGCAGGTACACCATGTCTAATAATAGTGAGAATTTCCTAACTTTGACATGATAGTTTATTTGGAGGCTTTGGTGAGAGACTTGAACAAAACTATGAGGGAGCAAAAGGAGGAGTTGAGAGAGAGTTTAGATAGATTGAAGATGGAAAAAGGAGAAACTAAAAATTCCACCTTTCTTTGGTAAAAATGATCCCGAGACATATTTAGAGTGGGAGAAGACGGTTGATAGAGTCTTTGGATACTATAACTTTTTCGAGAGTAAAAAGGTTCTAGGTGCCATGATTTCATTTTTCAATTATGTTGAATATTGGTGGAAGAGATTGAGTGAGTGGAGATATAGACATAGGGAGCCGCAAGTTGAGACTTGGACTGAATTAAAAATTTTGACCTTCATCTTCCTGTTGATTTTTTCTTTTCGGTTTCTTCTCCTACACTCAGCTGGGGTTCTTCACCTTTGATTAATCATACAAGTTCAGATTATCCTCTTAGTTTTGGATAAATTCTTTGTATTTGATTTTTTAACTCATGACTTTTCATATTTCTCAATTCATGTATCTAGCCTAGTAAATGGAGGGATGTTCCATTCTAGCCTATTTATACCCCTCATATGTGATGGGAAAACTCAGATTTAGAGTTATTTAAAATACATATTTTGCAAGTGTTATTGCATTAGGAGTGAGTGATTCCTCTTTAACAAGCAATTGGTTGGTTGCGTAGAGTGATTCCGCAATTAGTAGTGTTGAGAGAGTCCGCTACCACCGGTTGAGTGACTCCCGGATATCCCCCATACACCTTATTTATTTGTAGGTCTTGGCCTGCATCAAGTAGTATCAGAGCCATCTTTGTTGCCCATACTTTGATCATTAGTATGCCGCCCCATTGTAGAAGAGTTCAAGAAATCAATTTGCAAGCATAAGTTGCGGAGCTTCGTCAAATGGTGGCTGAACTTCTTGCTAGGAGACCACCATCTCCTGCTCGAAGTAGAGGAAATAGTTCTCAAGTTCATGATGAAGAAAACTTTAGCGATGCCGAAGGTTCTTACAACTCAGCCAGTGCATTCTAGAATCCTTTCGATGAGCGAAATGAGTCAGCACTGGAATGATTGGTGAGCGCAATTAAAGGAAGCGACAGAACCATTCAATTTGGCGTTGCAGATTTTGATGGAAAGCTGAATGCAGATGAATTTTATGATTGGAAGGCTTCTCTTGAGGCTTTCTTTGAGTGGAAGCCCCTCACTGACGAAAGGAAGGTTCAGTTTGTTGCTACAAAGTTAAAAGGGCATGCTCTGATTTGGTGGCAACAGTACCAACGCAACAGAGAACGGAGAGGGTTACCTCGAGTCAATTCTTGGCTCGAGATGAGATTGAGGTTGGACAAAAAATTCCTCCCTCTAGACTACAATCAGATCTTATACCAAAAGTTTCATACATTGTGGCAGTGGGTTGATCAATCTGTTGCAAGTTACACCGAAGAATTCTACAAGTTGACGAGTCGAATCAAGTAGCACGAGACTAATGACCAGCTTGTAGCTCACTATGTGTTGGGCTTGAAAAATGCAATTCGTGGGGAGCTTTTCATGCAGTCTCTTCACTCTCTTGATGAAGCTTATCAAATGGTTCTCAAAGCGAAAGAAAAGTCCAAATTGATCTTATTCAAAAGGGGTAAGAGTTCCAAACCCTCCAGTCTGAAAGGGAGTTCTCAAGTAAGCAAAAATGCTGCACCAACGTCAAAACCTTCGACCCAAAGTGTGGGACAATGGGGTATAGAACATGGAAAGGCTACTCAATCTTTGCTAAGACCATGTTTTAGATGTGGCGAGCCTGGTCATAAAGCCTATGATTGCCCAAAAAAAATGCTAAAATTAATCTTGCTGAAGGAAATTGAGTTGACGATGAAGATGTCCCTCATTTTGATAAAGAAGTGGAACAGACACTCAATAAAGAATATTGTGAACCTGATTTTGATGCTAAAAGTATTGTCATTCAACGGGTGATGGCTGTCCAAACAGAAGATTTATGGCTTCGACATAATATTTTTTGAAACTTATTGCATTTCTGGCAGTAAGAAATGTGTTTTGATGATTGATTCTGGAAGTTGTGAGAATATGGTATCCCAATCCATGATTGATAAGTTGAAACTAAAGGTTGAGCAACACCCTAAGCCTTATAAAGTATCATGGTTCAAGAAAGGAGGAGAAGTTTTAGTTTCTCAAAGGAGTCGGGTCAGATTTTCAATTGGGAAATATGAAGATGAGGTGTATTTCGATGTTCTTCCTATGGATGCTTGTCATCTTCTTTTAAGAAGACCATGGCAATTTGATCAAGGTGCCTGTCATGACGGAAAGAAAAATACTTATTCCATTTTAAGAGATGAAATCAAGTATGTTTTGTCTCCATTAAAAGATGCTCCAAGCAGTGTTTATTTAAACAATCAGGTTACGTTGCTAGCCTATAAAGATTTCAAGCAAGAAGAGGTGGTCTATGCTCTAGTGGTTGTTAAAGCAAGTGGTAATGCAAATGCTAGCTTTCCAGATGATGTTGAGGAAGTTTAAAGGCTTAGCACCAGATTAGTTACCGATTGGGTTACACTTCGGGATATTCAACACCGGATTGATTTAATTCCAGGTGCTATTCTTCCTAACTTGCCTCATTATAGAATGACACCAAAGGAACATGCTGAATTACAAAAACAAGTAGAAGAATTACTTGTTAAAGGGCACGTAAGGGAGTCATTAAGTCCATGTGTCGTTCCTACACTTTTGGCACCAAAGAAAGATGGAACATGGAGAATGTGCATTGATAGTAGAGCTGTTAATAAAATAACTATCAAGTACATATTTCCAATTCCAAGGTTGGATGATATGTTTGACATGCTAGTGGGTGCAAAGATTTATTCAAAAATTGATCTTTGTAGTAGATATCACCAAATTTGTATAAGAGCGGGTGATGCATGGAAGACCGCTTTTAAAACGAAGCATGGTTTGTACGATTGGTTGGTGATGCCGTTTGGTCTTTTCAATGCTCCAAGTACTTTTATGAGGCTTATGACTCATGTGTTGAAGGATTTCATGGGTAAATTTATTGTTGTTTATTTTGATGATATTTTGATTTACAGTAGCAATAAGGAGCAATACCTTGAACATTTGGCTCAGGTGTTTAACGTCTTAGAAGACAACCAGTTGTATGTCAATCTTAAGAAGTGCTCTTTTATGAACAATCAAGTAAGCTTTCTTGGTTACATTGTGAGAGAAGAAGGACTGCGAATGGATGATGAAAAAGTTCAAGCAATTGTTGATTGGCCAACTCCAAAGAACTTCACCGACATAAGGAGTTTTCATGGGCTTGCTTCATTTTATCGGCGCTTCAGTAAAAATTTCAGCACAATTGTTGCTCCATTGATGGATGTACTGAAGGGAAAAGAGTTCAAGTGGACCAACAAAGCAGATGAAAGTTTCCAGCTTCTAAAGACCAAACTTGTGCAAGCACCAGTTTTGTCTTTACAAGATTTCTCTAAGACTTTTCAAGTGGACGACAACGCTTCTAATGTTGGCGTAGGGGCTGTTCTAATGCAACATGGCAAGCCTATTGCCTATTTCAGTGAGAAACTCAATGGTTCGAAATTAAAGTATACGACTTATGACAAGGAACTTTATGCAGTGGTGCAAGTGTTGTAGCATTGGGAATGCTATCTAATTGGAGTTGAATTTGTTCTCTACACTGATCATGAGGTGTTGAGATTTCTCAAGGCACAAAAAAAATTAAACTCTAGGCATGTTGGATAGGTGTCTTACTTGGAGAAGTTCACTTTTCTTTTGAAGCATAAAGATGGAACCTCTAACAAAGTAGCTTATGCATTGATCCGAAGATACTCATTGTTAACTACTCTTTCTTTTGAAGTTCTTGGCTTTGACATCTTGCAGGAGCAATATGAAGCTGATCCATTTTTCTCCAAGGTAGTAAAAGAGTTGGGAGAGCGCTCAGACAATGATGATTTGATTATGAATGGCTATCTATTCAAGCGAGAAAAGCTTTGTATTCTGTTAGGGTCTTTGAGACTACTTATTATACAAGAATTGCACAGTGGTGGTCTGGGAGGACATTTTGGAAGAGACAAAACTGAAGCTCTTGTGAAGGAACGATACTATTGGCCATCTTTGAAGCGAGATGTGTCAAACTATGTTCAAAGATGTGGCATATGCTAACGAGCAAAAGGGAGTGCACAAAATACAGGGTTATATCAGCCCCTTCCTACCCCAAATGCTCCGTGGGAAGATCTTTCAATGGACTTCATCCTAGGGTTACCTAGAATGTAGCAAGGTAAAGATACTATCTTTGTTGTGGTAGATCGATTTTCTAAAATGGCACATTTCCTTCCTTGTAAGAACTCTACATATTCCTCTCAAGTGGCAAGCTTGTTTTTCGGAGAAATAGTGCGCCTACATGGAGTTCCTAAGTCTATAACTTCAGATCGTGATGTCCGATTTGTGAGCAATTTCTAGAAGATGCTATGGAAGTTGCTAGGGATTGATTGAATTTCTCCAGCACGTGCCATCCGCAAACTGATGGACAAACCGAAGTGGTGAATTGGTCACTTGGTAATATGCTTCGAAGTTTGGTTGGTGAGAATCCGAAAAGATGGGAGTTCGTCCTGCCACAAGCTGAATTTGCCTACAATTCTTCTATGAGTAGATCTACCAACAAGACGCCTTTTGAAGTGGTCTATGGTCGAAAGGTGAATCAGGTTGTTGACGTGATACCATTGCAAAATCAGTCTCGAACAAGCATGGACGCAGAGGAGTTTGCTTTTCATGTTAGAGATATTCACAAACAAGTTCGTGAGCAATTAAAATGAGCATCTCAAAACTATAAATCTCAAGCTGATGTTCATCGAAGAGCCAAAGAATTTGAAGAAGGTGATCTGGTCATGGTTTATCTTAGGAAAGAGAGATTCCCAATTGGCAGCTACAACAAACTCAAGCCAAGGAAATTTGGTCCTTGCCGCATACTCAAGAAGCTTGGCCCCAATGCCTACCATCTTGAACTTCCCGAAGGCTTTAAAATCAGTCCAGTTTTCAATGTTAGTGATCTTTATCCATATTATGGTGAAGAAAAAGAACCAATCTTGGACAAGGATTCCATCGCTTCATTATCTACGAATTTGGTTCAAGAATCCATTGATGTATTGGATATGTGATCAATTACTACACGTCGTGGTACGCATATTCAGTATCTCGTTCATTGGAAAGGAAAGCCAAGTTCAGAAGATGCTTGGATATTCGAGGAAGAACTGAAGAAAATTGATTCCTCAATGTGGTCTGACCTAAACTCAAACTCGAGGGCGAGTTCTTTTCAAGAAGGGGAGAATGATGTAGTTTCTGAAATTCCGACACTTGGTCTGTCTCTGAACGAAAAGCTGCTTTTATTGGGAGAGAACTAGGTGGTGTGCCCTATATGGTTGGAAAGATCTACGAGTCTAGTTTATGGGAAAAAATGGTTCGTCGTTTCGAGCTTTGAGGTGTGAGAAAATGAATTTTGATTACATACTATGGAAGCTGCTAGCACACAATTTCTGCAGCTCCGTTTCATCTTCCTGTTGATTTTTTCTTCTCAGTTTCTTCTCCTACACTCAGCTAGGGTTCTTCACCTTTGATTAATCATGCAAGTTCAGATTAACCTCTTAGTTTTGGATAAATTCTTTGTATTTGATTTTTCAACTCATGACTTTTTATATTTCTCAATTCATGTATCTAACCTAGTAAATGGAGGGGTGTTCCATTCTAGCCTATTTATACCCCTCATATGTGATGGGAAAACTCAGATTTGGAGTTATTTAAAATACATATTTTACAAGTGTTATTGCATTAGGAGTGAGTGATTCCTCCATAATAAGCAATTGGCTTAGTTGCGTAGAGTGATTCCGCAATTAGTAGCGTTGTGAGAGTCCGCTACCATCGGTTGAGTGATTCCAGGATATCCCCCATACACCTTATTTATTTGTAGGTCTTGGCCTGCATCAGTTCGTCCCCAGAATGCGATACAATTACCATGTGTTCCACCATCATATCTTGGGAGGGTTTGTCCCCGGGATATGATACAATTATCATTGCTCCACCATCGTCTCTTGGGAGGGTTCGTCCCCGAGATGCGATACAGTTACCATGTGTTCCGCCATCATATCTTGGGAGAGTTCGTCCATGGGATATGCTACAGTTATCAATGCTCAACCATCATCTCTTGGGAGGGTTCGTCCCCGGGATGCCATACAGTTATCATGTGTTCCACCATCATATCTTAGGAGGGTTTGTCCCCGGGATATGATACAGTTATCAGTGCTCCACCATCGTCTCTTCGGAGGGTTCGTCCCTGGGATGCGATATAGTTACCATGTGCTCCACCATTGTCTCTTGGGAGGGTTCGTCCCCGGGATGCGATACAACTATCATGTGCTCCACCATCATATCTTGGGAGGGTTTGTCCCCAGGATATAATATAGTTCTCAGTTGTTCAACCATCGTCTCTTGGGAGGGTTCGTCCCCGGGATGTGATACAGTTATCATGTGCTCCACCATCATATCTTGGGAGGGTTCGTCCCTGGGATATGATGTAGTTCTCAGCTGTTCCACCATCATATTTTGGGAGGGCTCGTCCCTGGAATACGATGTAGTTATCATGTGTCCCACCATCGTGATTTTGTGAGGAAGGATTCGCCTTGGAAGCATGATATCGCACCCAGAGATTGTTGTTGAATTTGTCGGCAACGGCCGAACTACGTTTGGTCTGATTCCTGAAAAGGATACGTAGGTTGCCTACTCAGTAGGCACGACCATCAGAGCACTTTTATTTGCATCATATCAGTTCTATTCCCATCAATCCATTAAAGTGTTAGGGCATGAGATCAAATGTTGCATCATAAACTGTTGCATGTTACATTCTTCCTTATTATAATTTCCTCAAAATTAGAGAGTCTATTTCTTATAAACGATGTTCGTTTATCGGTAAATTTCGGTTTACCTATAAACTCCATCGTTGAGGGGCTCTGTAGACACGCCAATTTCGTACCCTTGTTTTATGACATGCTATAAAATATCAAGACCTGTTAAAAGGATTAACGGATGTCAGGTTATTGGGTCAAAAGTGCAAAAGGACTGAAGAATTAACAAACAGTGAATTGCAGGGGGCGAAAGTGCCAAAAATAGACGAAAAAACAAAGCGGGAGCGGCCGTAGGCCATTTTAGGTGCCGCGCCCAAAAGTCCCACAGGCGGCGCCCATGATCGGTGTAGGCAGCACCCAGCTCTGCACTATTCACTGTTGCAGTTTACTTTTGGTTCAATCCCTTCAGCGCACAGTATAAGCCACTAAAGCACGAAGATAAATATCCGATGATCCTTAACAGCGAAGGAATGTCAGGTTTCAGCCTATAAATACGAGGCTTCGGCTAGTGCCTGAACACACAATTTTTGTGGAGGAAAGTTTGCGAGAGCTGTTACGTTGTTTATTTCTATATCAACCCCGAAGCTCTGTTAGGCTAATAAAATCTCCCCTAAACACTTAAACTCTCCGGCCAAAGTAAACCTTAGTTACCCTGCTAGGTTTCCACCTTTTTTCATCGGTTCCAAAAACCCAAAAAGAGTAGTTGCTCTGCCTGAATCCAGACGTCAAATCCAGCCGAAGCAAACAGTTGCTCTGCCCGATTTCAGACTCGAAAACAACAACAATCAAGCAAAAGTAAGCAGTTTTGCCACCCGGATCCCGAGGCAAAAACAACTAAAAAGGAGCAGTTACGCTGCCTGAAATCCGACAACAACAACAGAAAAAAGACTCCCTCTCCCCGAAGGACAGAGCGAGCACACCCTAAAACCTACCAGAAAAGAAGTTTGGTCCGGGATAAAGCCCACACGCTTTAAGAGGTAGGTACCCTAAAGTATTTATTTTTTTGCTTATTAAAATAATGTTATTTAAAATAATAATATATCACGAAATAAGTCGTTATAATGCTCAAATTTTTGGTATAAATAGCACTAAAATAAGCCGTTATTATGACCTAATTTTTATAAAGTTTATTTGCAACTCTAAAATGAGGCTGCTGTAAGTTTCTTTATTTTCTTTTATTATATATACATTTATATATTTAAATATTTTATTTAAATTGTTAACTTTATAAAAAGATCCTATTTAGCCAAAAGTTTATTTTGAGACCGAAAGGGCGAGTTGGGTGCCTAACCCCTTCCCACCTCGTAACTTAGCCTCCGAACCCTTTACAAATCTGATATTTTTTGGTTTTTCTTTGTTTATCATTAAAATATATATGACGACTCTGTTATTTACATTTTGAGTCGCAATTGAGGCCGGGCGTATTCCACACGCTTAAAAAAGGTTTTGAAACCACCCGCTTCTCATTAGCGGGGGAAAAGGTCGAAAAACAGGGCACTCACACCTTTGACATTTTCATAGTTTTCCAAATATTCTTTGGAACCTGTCATATACCTAGAGCAACCATTATCAAAATACCATGTACTTGCAATGTTAGACTTGAGAGAAGTAAAGGTAACATGCCAAAATATTTTGGATTTTTGTTTCCAAACAAATCTGGCAGAACGAAATCCGGAATGAATTCTGGGATAAAATCTGGAACGAAGGTTTATTGGAGCCTTCATTGAATTCTGAAAAATATTTTTGGCCAGATCAGCTTGTCTTTTACGGCAATGAGGTTTAATATGACCATTAATTAAATAGTCGAAACATATCATAGTATGTTTTCTGGAAGTCTTTCTTTTGGATATTCTTTTATCACATAAATTAGAAAGCGTTGAATCTTTAGAGGAGATAGAGGGGCACTTACCAATTTCTTTAACAAAAATAGGAGCTTTGTTATCATTCTTAACAAAAATAGGAACCTTTGGAATTTTATAAACAAGACCAACTCTACTTTCATTACTAACTTCCAAAATTTCTTCAAGAGTAGCCTTACCTTTATTCATTTTATGAAAGGTTCCATTAGACTTATCTAACTCACTTTTCATCTTTTCAAACTCTATATCTTGTCTAGTTAATAGAGATTCAATACGAGCGAAAGCTTCTTTTTGATCATCATTCAAAGTTTTTAATCTTTTATTTTCAACATTTAAAGCTTCCTTTTATTTTGTAAGATTTTCAATTAAAACTTTTTGTTTACTCCAATTTTCAAAAAGAACATTATAGTCATTTAAAAGAGTTTGATTTTCATCATAAGAGTCATCATTCATATGCGTAATAGCTTTGGAGTAGGGATAAAGATCAATCTTAACAGAAACATGGTTTGTTTTCTTTAATGTAGGCACGGGTCAGCTTACATTTGAGACTTCATTCCTGGGCAGTCTCAACTTTCTTAAGGGGAAGTGAATAGAGGATTGGCAGGTTTTTCATGAGCTAATAGACTATACAAGTTAACAAACTCTTCCTCATCACTATCACTTAATGTAGCATAAAAATTCTTACCTTCTTCATGAGTGTATTAGCACACTTGTTTGCATAATGTCCATATCCTTTGCAAGCATGATATTGAACAAAATCAATGTTCTTTTGTCCTCCCTGACTTGCTACACTTGAGTTCTCTTGAAAACTGCTAGGATTAGTTCTTGACATAGAATCATTGTTCGTATTTTTAAAACTGGAAGAATTTTTTCCTTTGAAGAATTTACCGAACTTTTTTTAGCTAACATAACCAAATATTCATAACTCATATCAGATTCACTCATTTCATTGTAAATATCAAGGAATTCTTCCTCCTTTTCAGTCCTAATCTTTAAAGCAATCTCTTTATCTTTTCCTTTTGGCTGTTGAGTGAAATTTAATTTAAAAGTTTGTAAAATACCAATCAAATCATCAACATACATTGAGGATGTGTCATGAGCCTCTTCTATAGCAGAAATCTTGACATTAAACTTTTCAGGTAGAGATCTCATAAGATTACTCACCAACCTTTCATTGGAGATAGGATCTCCTAAAGATACTGATTCATTTGAGATCTTAAGAACTTTGGTACAGTAGGAAGATATAGTTTCAGAGTCTTCCATCTTTAAAATTTCAAACTTAGTCATGTTCATCCTAAGTTTAGTTCTTCTAACTCTATCAGATCCTTCACAATGTCTTTGAAGGGCATCCCAATCACCCTTAGCACTACTGCAATTAGAAATAATTTTGAAAATACTAGGATCAACAGCAGAGTTAATAGCATACATGGCTTTAGAGTTAGTAAGTAACAACTCATCATTAGACCATTCAATTTCAGACTTAGGTTCATTGTTACTGTCACGACCCGACCCGGATTCCAACATGAAATCCCAAGGTCGTGCCGCTGCAACTAACAAAAGAAGAGGACAAGAACTTGTTAAACAGAGTGCGAGTCAAACATTCGAGCTAACAAGCTCTAAACATGAACATAAAGCCGTACTAAAATACTGGATTCCAAAAAAAATCTAATTAGCGGAAGCAATAAAGAGATGAAGTCTCGAGCTATGAAGCTCGAAATCAAAGCTAAAGAAACCAATAGAGACATAAATCTCACAAAGGGGATAACAAATCTCGCGTGCCGCAACATTGCAGACGCTGAACCAACCATCGGCACTGCAGGCTGACAATTCAACAAGGAACCAACCTGATATAACAATTACCCAATGGCTAAAGCATACCAGGGTTAACCAACAATAATAACAACTAGAACAAAGAAAAGCCCCAAAGCTACTGCGTGCCCGGGAGACAACTGAAATAAATACTAAAACCACGAACAACGGCATGACACAACATGTCGGCCCAAGAAAGAACCAATACAAATACCCAAGTATTCTACACGACCGTAAAATCTAAATAACTTTACAATATATCGATCTCATAAGAATGGTAAAGTACAATATACAGATGACGATGCTAAAAAGAAACAGGACTCCATAAGCTATTACTCGGGGAAGTCAGCTGCTGCTAGCACAAACCACACGATCTAATCTTGATCTATCGATCAGATGCGCACTGCTACAGTCACAATCTACTCGGCCTCAATGCGACTACCAATTTATTGGAACTAAAAAAAAGTATGGAATGAGTCATAATGACCCAGTATACTACTACAAGAAATATGTAACATGTAATTATGCAACATAAAAATAAACATGGCGTCGTTTTACAAATGACAGAAAACCTGTGAAGAGGTGTCGTATCATTTCGATACTCCACAAGATAAACACTTCTTTCCATTTCTAAACCGTCCAAACAAACCAAGGTGGAATTCCCTGCTCATAACAAATCAAATTCATTAGAATAAACTTTCATAAACATCCTCATCTACAAGTATGCATAAGAATGTATATTTATATATACACGTCAAGTACTTCATGTAATTCTCATATATAAGTATGTATATCTCTATATATACATATCAAATCTCCCATATAATCATCATGTATAAGTGTGCATATCTGTATATATACACATCAAGTCTCTCAATAACATTAACCAAAACAAACATGGTTAATAGGATCTCATGTTCAACTAACACTTTGTTATCACATAAGTGCTCATAGTAAGCCACATAAGGGATAGAGAAGATACCAAATCACTGTCATCGTATTGCACTTGTGATCACAATTGTTAATCATATCATGCCACTGATACCCCAAATAGTGGTATCAAAGTGCCGGGCAGTATCACCTTAAGGGCAACCCTTTCTTGGTCATATAGTTCTAGTCAATACGCCTTCTGGTTACGCAGGTGTGGACTAGGGAACTACATCCCCACTACGGCCCACAGTGGAGGGGTGTGTGAACCGTATCCGGTACGGTGGTACATTGCAATCACGAATCCCATAATTCGTGAAGACGATGCACCGTCCCACCTTCAACGTAAAACTCAACAAATGCCAACTGGACTTATATACAATGCACAAGTAGTTGTTTACTTGCCATGAAATCAAATAGGGACCGAGCTAACTCGTCTAATGCCAAGTAGGTGTAATACTCTACTATATACTCTCGATTATGCACATAATTGTAATAATCATTAAATCATGTTTGAAGCTCAATTGAGTCTCGAAAGAACAAGTGGCAAGTTGTCCACACTAATCAAATCAAGTTCCAAAAGCTAGTAATCTAGGCAAATGGATTTTAATGTTGTAGGATCTCTCCAAGATCCTCGTAAGGCTCAATTGTTCCTTAGGGTATAAATGCTATATGCATTTTTAACCCGTTTCAATGTTCTTGTTTGAGGCATAACTAGGTTCTTGTTCCATTTAAGAACCCTAGTTCAAAAATCACTAAGTCAAGTGTAAAAGGGAAGCCTAAGTTGATTAATGTCAAATCAAGCTTAGTTCAATTTCAATTCATAACTCCACTTAGTAGTAGAATCCAAATTCAGCATATATCGATAACAGCATAATAGATAATGCATGAAGGTAAAAACACTCAATATGCTTATAAGTCATATTATTAAATCATATAAAAGAACCAATTCTTGGAAAGGTAAAAATCATGCTTTTAGTCATAATATCAAATATGCATAGTATTCCATATTCAATTATAAAACAAAGCTAAGGTATAAACTTAACCACCAATCCATCATATATTGTCCAAGACTACTTCGTTAGTCTAGGATCATGAAGTCATACACTTGTAAACATTAAACTCTTCCTAGAATAATAATTCATTCTATAACCCAAAAGTTCATAGTAGTCCAAGACTAATAAACACTAGAGCGATGATTATTCGTAAGGTCAAACCATAGCGGCGAGTCTTAGATAACAACATAGTTATCCTTGCGGCTTATATAAGTAGACTCCATGTATAGAGTACTAAAGCAATCCCCAACCCAAATCATCCTTTAGAAGGGTTTTCAAATTCATCATCTTAGGTTCCCCAAAATATTCACAAGGCGACTCTAGTGAGTCGGTATTCCAACATCAACAATGTCACGACTCGACCCGGATTCCAGTACAGAATCCCGAGGTCGTGCAGTTGGAACTACACAAGAGAGGGCAAACACTTGCTAAAACAAAGTGCAAGTGGAACATTCGAGCTAACAAGCTCTAGATACGAACAAGAAGCCGAACTAAAATACGGTTTTCAATATTTCGAAGATGCGGAAGCGTTAAAGAACAAGCCCTCGAGCTTAAGAGCTCGAGACTGAAACAAATGAAACCAAGAGAGGCGTTGCCTCATGAGGTATGAAAACGAAACTCGTGTGCCGCAACATTGCAGACGCAGAACTAAGCATCGGCACTCCAGGCCGGCATTCCATCAAAAACCAACCTGATATAACAATGACCCACAGCTAAAGTATACCGGGGTAACAACAACAACAACAACAACTAGGATCACTATAATAATGAAATCCCCGAAGCTACTACTGCCCGGGGTACAACTGACAAATTACCATACTATGGAGTACTCGTGCCCGACTACAAATGTCGGCTAGGAATAATACAACAATACTAGAACAATCTACCCGGCTGCAAAGTTTATTTAACTTTACAAAATAAATACCATCCTCAAAAAAGTAAAAGGACACAAATATAAATAATGAAATAAGTGGACTAGGTTTCGCAAGCAAAAGCTCGAGAGGAGATAACTGCACGGATATCGCGACCTCAACTCAGCTATCGATCCACATGGCTCTGCTACAGACACGATCTACTTGGCCTCAACAAAGCTAACGAACAACTGCACACTGAAAGGTAAAGTACGAAGTGAGTCATAAAGACCTAGTACGCTACTACAAACAATATATCATAAATGAAACATTGTTATAATGAAACATGTCATCGCGTTGTTACGACTAAAACCCACAAAGACGTGTCATATACTCGACACTTCTCAAGATAACCTCTCTGCTCATGTACTAAACCGTCCAAATGACTAGGGTGAAATTCCCTGGTCATAAACAAACCAAATAAGTCAGAAAACATTTCACAAAGAATCAACATGTATAAAGGAATGTATATCTATATATACACTCTATGTCATTCGTGGAATTCTCAAGTATAAGTATTTATATCTACATATATACATATCAACTAAGTCTCTCATTAATTCACAATCAATACAAATATGGTCATTTAGATTTCATGTCTCAGGTAACACTTTGTTATCACATAAGTGCTCATAGTCAGCCACATAAAGGTTTAAGAGAGAATACCGAATCAATGTCATTGTGTTGCTCCTGCAATCACAAATATTAATCATATCGTGCCAGTGATACTCGTGATCGGGTATCAAAGTACCGAGCTCTCTTCTCGGGTCCGAGCTCTCCACTCGGGAAAATAGCACTAGCCAATGTGCTCTTTTGGTTACGACAAATGGGGCTTGTTGATACTTATTGTATTTAGATTTATATCTGCTCATATATTACACTAATTTTATACTTCAGTGGCTAATCGGGCTGCGTATCGATTAGCGTGGCAACTGTGTATAGAACTTTGCCAAGTATAGCTTTTATAGGACTTCAACAGGTTCAGCGGAAGACCTCTTCAAAGCTTCACTGGAAGACCTGATACAACATACAAACGGCAGACCTTGTATACACTTGGTCAATCATGACGTGTCCTGTCCAGCAATTATTAATGGATCAATTTAAATTTATCCTCATCTATGTTTGAATTTAAATTGAGACATTTCCTGACATCTCAGACCCGCCGAAAGCAGCTTTCCAAAAAGCAGGAAGACTTTCGCAAACTGAACAGTGAAAGCAGGAAAGCAGACTGTCACCTACTGTCTGCAACAACTCTCTCAGATCTGACATCCAGATTGCCCAACTTCCAGAAGATCTCAGTACTCATTCCCTGCTCGATATCTGTGAAGACGAAATTTCTGATTGACAGCCCCATGCATTTAATGCATTCAACCTAATAGAGTTGTTAAGCCTTCGTCTTCTCCAACGGGTCTCTAGAATGCTCATGCTATAAATGCTGCCATTAAAGACTGAAGAAATAGACTCGACACTTGACGAATTGCTCTGAAAATCTACAACAACTCTAAGTCTTATTTCTCAGTGCATTCAAGAGATCCTCAATAGATCCAGAAGTCCTCGTCAACAACAAGAAGCCGTGTATCAACATTTATTGTTTTACTTCTTGTTGTTTTCATTCAATAGCTATTCTTCTGCACGAATTAAATATCCTGTTTACACAGATATTTAATTCCTTAACCCCCAAACACAAGTCAATATTTTGTACACGATCCATTGGGAATATTCTTTGTAATAGATCTAGTGGAAAACATAGTGCACTATTTAAATCCAAGGTTGACTGCCTTGGTGGTGGACGTAGCACTCTTTATAGTGTGAACCATCCAAAAATACTTAACATTCTTTATCTCGTCATAAACTTTTGCTTTCCCAATATGAACGGTGTTCTGGACAGCTCATTAATGCTAATAAGAGTTGCTTTCTCTTATCCAACTATGTTTCTGCTTCTAGAGTTTCCTCCATCTCGCGCCATTTGGGTTTCCGTTCGTGCTCTTTTCCCATTACCTATCTGGGATGCCCTCTTTTTGAAGGCCATAAGAAAAAGAGCTTGTTTGATCCTCTTTTAGAAAAATTGCAAAGCAAGGTTAACTCATGGTTTGGTGCTTTTCTTAATAAAGCTGGAAAAATTACTTTGATTAACTCAGTTCTTCAGTCGATCATCATGTATCAATTTGCTATTCTTGATCCCCCGATTTCTATTATCAAGCTAATCAATAGAATTCTTTCCAACTTCTTCTGGGGCTCCATCAATAGCAGGAATAAACTCCACTGGATTTCTTGGGACCTTTGCTGCCGCCCCACTTCTGAAGGGGGACTTGGTATCAGAAAAATAGAGGATGTGGTGAAAGCCTTTTCTATGCAGATATGGTGGAGATTCAGGTCCTCTAAAAGTCTATGGGCTTCATTTATGATGAAAAAATATTGTTCTTCCTCTCATCCTACCCAAGTCTCCTGTCTAGGTTCCCACATTTGGCGGCAGATGTCTCTCATTCGTGACTTGGCTGAACCTCATATTTCTTGGGTCATTGGTCAGGGAGAGTGCTCCATTTGGCACGACAACTGGTCTTTCGATAGTTGTATTAACAGGCCCTCTGACACTTCCCTTAATCAAGTTCGTGATCTTTTTGTATCTCCCTCCCTGCTTTCGGATATGGCTCAGAATGTTCTTGGTCCCAGTGTTATTTCATCCATCCTTCACAATGGTGTCTGCCTCTCTAATAATTCAGATTATGTTGTCTGGAATAAATCATCTTCTGGTCGGTTTTCCTTTTCTTCGGCTTGGCAGCTATCCCGATCTGTTTGGCCTTTGTCTGCTTCCTCGAGCTTCATCTGGCACAAGGCTATTCCTCGTCACATTAATGTCTTCATGTGGCGGCTGTGGTCACAACGTCTTCCACTGGACGAAAGTGTCATCAACAAAGGTATTCAGCTGGCTTCGAGATGTTCGTGTTGCTCTATAGGTCACACCGAAACTTACACTCATGTATTTCTCGACAGTATAGTTGCTTCTCAAATATGGGCTGAATTTAATCAACTTGGAGCTGTTCAGGCTTTTCATAATTCTCTTGCCCAAGTTTGCTTCTCTTGGTGGTACTCCTCCAAAAATTCTACGCTTCACATTATTACGCCGATCATCATTTTATGGGAATTGTGGAATTTTCGAAACCGGGCTTTATTTGAGGGAATTCGTTGGCCTGTGAGAACTCTCTCCAACCATATTAAACATACAATCTCTTCTATTCTCCAAAACAGTGGGCTCTCATTCTCCTCTAATGATTGGTCAGTTTTCCCTCATATTGGGCGTACTATTTCTAGATCTGTTCGTACTCTTTCATGGATGAAGCCTCCTATTGGCTCCCTCAAGCTTAATTCGGATGGTGCCAGCCGGGGCAATCCGGGGCCTAGTTCTGGGGGGGGGGTATTATACGTAATGATAAAGGTGATTTGGTTTTTGCTTTTTCTTCCTTTTATGGAGACTCTTCCAGCTTCATCGCGGAATGTAAAGCTTTATTTCAAGGTATGTTATGGTTACAAGCCCATGGTGCTTTAGGTTCCATTATTGAAATTGATTCAAAAATGCTTCTGGATTGCATTATGGATCGGCTTGCTCCTCCTTGGTACAGCATATATTTCATCCATGCTATCAAGTCTATTTATAATTCTCTGGCTTGTTCATTGACTCATTGTTATCGTGAGGCTAATGTTGTTGCTGATTCTCAGGCTAATTTTGGATGTGATCAAGGATTTGATTGTTCCTTCACTGTTGATTCTGAGCTGCCTAGCCGTACTCGTGGCCTTATGTTTCTTGACAAGACTACAACCCCGTATTTAAGGACATCTTAGATGGCTTTTTTTGGTATCCTTTCTTTACATGTTTCTTTATTTTTTGCTTGTCTCTTTTAATGTAAGTCTTTCTTTTTCGAGGTCAGGCTCCTCTGTCCTCCCTCTTATAAGGGCAAGGCTGGTTGTCCCCCTCAAGTTTGTATTCTTTTTCTATAATTAATAAAATCCTGTAGGGTACCGCCCCTGTTTCATTAAAAAAAAAAAAGACTCGGAGATTGAGTCTAGGTTTATGGTTTTGAACATTGAGTGTTCACTCAGAATTGAGAGACACCATAGCTGTGTCTGGGTATTTGTTGTTGGGCGATTACCTAACGATGGTTTGTGATACGGTTCAGAATTCGGGACGAATTCTTTTTAAGGGGGAGAAGATGTAATACCCCGATTTCCGGATAGCTTGAATTACGTGCAATGCTCGCATTCCTTCCCTTATTGATTGCTTGTTTAGTTTGTGAGAGAGTCTAGATGTGAATGAGAGATCACATTAAGACCAAAATACTATTAAGAGATGCCCTATAGTTGTTGACTTACTTAAGTCACAAGTCGTAACTCGACGATAGTCGGAATGCGACGCGATTGAGCGATTGCTTACGTTTTGTGTTCCTGACCTCGATTTGGTCCTAGATCATTACATGATGATTGATTAACATGTTTAGATGTGTTAGACTTCTAGTTGGATGCATTCCTTAAGTCTAGCGATGCTTTGACGCTTTGAGGATATCAATCGTCCTTATCGCGTAGTGCGAGATTGAGTTGTGTGATCGTCTCGTCTTTCGGGAGTTATTTTCTCCTATCTGTTGTTTAACATCTGAGAATCATTCACGTTTATTCAATAGCCTTTTGACTTGTTTATAATCTCATGTTCTTTCCTGTCGGTTCGTGGTTTCATTCGTCGTTTCGTTAGCGAGTTGTTGTACCTTG
The DNA here is from genome assembly GCA_013146195.2 of Codonopsis lanceolata. Classification (NCBI taxonomy): domain Eukaryota; kingdom Viridiplantae; phylum Streptophyta; class Magnoliopsida; order Asterales; family Campanulaceae; genus Codonopsis; species Codonopsis lanceolata. The sequence continues at coordinate 182,935,308 of CM028377.1, forward strand.
CTTCGGTTTCGCTCCGAGTATTTCGGGAGTTGTTTGTGGGAGTTCTAGACCTAATTTGAAGGTGGCTTGAACCTTGTTTGATTTAGCTAGGTGTTTGAGGTCTTCTAGGGTTGAATTGTAGGTCATTTTGAAGCTTCAAGGCTTGTGGTTGCATGCAGGAAAGACCTTACCTCCACGAAGTCAACAGAAGAACTCACCAAGTGTAGGAAGGGTTGAAGCGGTCGCATGGTTTGGCACCATGCGAGCGCAGGGTGCCTTCCAGGCAGTAACAACATCCTGTTTTGATTTTTTGAGTGATTTGTCTATTCTAACCTTACTAAGGCGAGCATCTAGCCCATTGGTAACACATCTTGCCAGAATCTCCAAGAGACTACGCCTTATGAAGCGAGAATGCTCTTTTATCACCAAGAGTAACCATGTCAGATAAACATGGGAAAGAATTTTTTCTCAAAAAGGAGAATAAGTAGTGGCACGCACGTGATGGCCTAAAGATCACAATTCCCAAATTAGTCAAAGGATGTTACTCTCGATCACATACATTTCCATCAAGAGACGATCTTGATTAAGACACAATTTGTTCTCTGCCAAATTAACGGAGAATCATGCATGGCATATAGAAATTGGCTCTACGAAAGTCGGCAAGTATCACTTGGGCATAGATACCAGCAAACATATGAGAACGTTGGATCCGCCGGTGACCCAATACCTAAGAAATATCAATGGACATGGGATGCACAAAATGTTCGTCCCAGTGCCTTTCATTCAAAGAAAACCGCGATAGTTACTAAGGGACCCGTGGCCAAAAGGGTCATATCATTCATTTCTCAAGATAGGTGGCAAGACTCAATTGAGAAGTTTCTTCTAGCTGCATGTGAATTAGAAGAGGTTTCCCAGATGGAAATTGAGCATCACCAATTGAATAAGTGTGTAGGCCGTGTAAAGTTTCTGCCAAAAAGTTTGAGACTGTGCTCACCCGACGGTCTTAGGCTGACGATACTGGGTCGACAACACGAGCACCAATGGTATCGGTTTGGTTCGTTAGGAAATATGTTTCTGGGATACACAGAAAAAGAGCTGCCCACCACTGCCCCAAATTTGTCCAAACCTAAAACAGAAACCTAAACAATAACTCACCAATCATCAGTCTTCCAAGTAGAGTGTGCAAATGATAAATAAACGGTAATTAATTTTTTTTAATCAAAAACTGGAAACACTTCGCTAACCTAAACAAAAGATCATCTGTGCACAGAACAATAAATAAATGATGCATCTTTCTTTGTTGTTCTTTCAACTCATCTAAGAAAATAGTGTTTCCTTTCCATATGCATGTCAACATAGCTTGCATCTTTGCATTGAATCGTCGAGTGTCTGCCACATTGGCGTAAGAAAATGCATATCTTTTGCAGGCACCCTCCAAGGACAATCGACGCCAATCTCCGTCAAAACTTACCAAAGTTGCTGAACCAAGCATCCCTGCAATTTATTCATGTCAAACGACTCTCTGCCAGATCTCGCCCAAGGCCGGCCAAAAGCACTACCAACAGCCAGGATATCTCGCCAAGGAACTCTTTCCTAAAAATCCTCAACATCATCCTCAAAGGCTACACAACTCGATCATCGACAACATTCCGCCACAAGGCTTCGTAATCATGGCTTCATAATCACTGCAATAGCGTACCTTCTTAAACTATCTACTTTCACTACATAATCCTGATGTTGGGTTAGACCTTTTTATCTGCTTTCGCTTCATAAACCCTAATTTCTACATGCCTCTGGTCATCCCCGCAATAGGTAAACCTGTCTGGTTTCAGGAATTATCTACACATATTACATGGTTTTCTTTATATCTGTCAGATTCATATCATGATTTTACTTTCAATATTTAAATTATGTTTCAATGAATATTGCAACTATCCTTCTACATCGTAACATGTTTCGGTTAAAACCGAACTACGATCGGTCTGATTCCTGAAAGGGATACGTAGGTAGCCTATTACGATAGGCATGAGAATCATAGTACAAAATGCTTGCATGCCTTCCATATTAAGATACATGCCTTCCATGTTGATATATTTGATGCCTTGCATGTTAAGAGGTTTGCATGCCTTCCATGTTAAGATATTTGCATGTCATCCACGTTGATATGTGTAAAACCCTAAAATATTGCTTCCTTGGGTTATGCATGATTTCATACATTCATAATCATCATAAACATGTTAACTTAGCTCACTCATATGTTTAGAGTCAATAGCATGTTCATTGACGTCGTTTGATAAGCTCGTATGCACCTTTCCTTCACGGGATGCTTTGAAACTTGGGTTTATGATTTATGTTGAAAGCATATGGATAAATGTTAGAGGCCATTCATAACATCATTAACATGATTTAGATGTTGATTGATTGCTTGTTGCATCGACGGTTTGGTTGCTAGTTGCTTCTAGTTGTTAACCCTTCTCCGTTTGACCTTTTTGGTTGTCGTTCGGGAGTGTTCTTCGTGAGTTCTTGACCATGTTTGAGTGAGATTTGAACATGGATTATTTTGGTTATGGATTAGGGTCTTTTAAGGTTGAATTGTAGACCTTTTGGCTTGGGAGGACTTGAGGTTGCATGCGGGAGAGACCAAGGCCGAGCAAGGAGAGCAACGAAGTCGGAAATTGGGATTTGCAGCATGATGCGCTCGCATCAAGTGAAGCCATGCGATCGCTTTGAGTCTGTTCCCTGTTACGGGACAGATTTGTGTATTTTGCAATTTACCCAACCTAACCCTACCCAAACCCAACCTAAACCACTCCTAAACCCTCCCATCTAACTTAAGACATATCCTAATCATCTATTAGAGTTTTAGGGTGAGATTAGTGGGTTAATTAAGGAGGAAACACCTCAATATGTTGACAACTCATCTAGTTTACTTCCTAACCCTTTTTGACCCCAACCTCCACATCTAACACTCCATTTACTGCCTACACTTCGAGAAAACATGGGAGAACTCTTGAGGGCTGAAGAGAGGAGTCTTCTAGGGTTTCATAGGAGTCCATTCTTGGAGGCCATAGCTAGGGACCTTCATCCCTCAATCCACACCATAGATTTGAAGAGGAGATTGAGGAGAACAAAACCCACCACTTGGAATTTCGAAATTGTGACTTGTAGGGGCTGAATCAAGGTAAGTTGCTACATCTCTTCCTCTTTCTTTTTGCCCCATTGACCCTAGGGAAAACAATCATTGTGCTATGTGAGGTCAATGGGTGCATTTTAGGGCTTTTCTAGAGATGCCATGAACCCTATATTTCTAAATGATGATTTTGCTTGGATGAACGTACTTGGGACCTTGATTAGCATGTTATTCATGTGTAGTATAGTATATTAACCCATGCTATGTGATTATTTCATGTGTTGTGAGCATGATTAGTGAGGTTACTTGAAAGGGTATATGCCCAAATGATGATTTGGCTTGATGAACATGATTGAAACCTTGATTAGTATAATATACATGTGTATTATAACATATTAATTCATTCTATGTGATTTATTCATGTTTTGTAGGCATGATTGGTGAAGTGACCTAAATGGGTTTATGCCCTAAATGTGATGTGTGCTCTATTTTACCTAATTAATTGTTTTATTGGGTTTATGTGGGTTTAATGAGCTTAGGAATCTTGCCTATGATGTTAGACATGAACATAGGAGGGTATTGTAGCCCATGCTTCTATGCCCTAATTTTCGGAAAGTGTAGATTGGACTCAACAGAGTCAACCTTTGGGTTAGTATGAATTTTAGGGACTATAATCTTAAGTCCTACGGAATTTGGGGTAGATTTAATGAAGGTTAAGCCTCCAAGCATTTTTGAAGTGTATGAAGGACACTTGATTATGAGAGCTAATATTATTCTCTAATGTGATTTTATGCTAGTTGTGAATGAAATGCATGACTAGTTTGATGGTAGAGTATGTGCCTACTTGTTTTTGAGCATATGAGTATATATTACTTGTGCTTTGGTTTTGAGTCCAACTAGAGTCGGTTTGTTGAGTCTTTGGTGGGACGATGCATCGTCTTCACGAATTATGGGATTCGTGATCGCGATGGATCGCCGTGCCGGATTGTACACACCCTTCCATCGATGGCCACAGTGGGGGAGAAGTAGTTCATCTTAGTTGTAGTAATACACATGACTTTGATAACTATGGAACTCGAGTGGGGATTGTCTCGGGGACATCGATATCCACGAAAGGGATATCGAGGACACATAAAGGGTTTGCACGTGTTTTTGTAGGAGTGACACGGCGGAAGAAATGGTAACAGTATCATACCCCTTTTATATGAATTGTCTCACAAGTACTTATGTGAATAATGTGCTTTGTGAATATGATATGATATGATGGTTGAAATGGTTTCTTATGTTGTTATACTTTATGGATAACATGATGTTTGTGGTTGTTAAGCATATATGCCTTGACATGAACATTAATTGGAATGCTATATTATGCTAATAGCCTAAATTATGATTGTTAAGTATGAATGACTTGACATGGATTTTAATGAAATGTTACACTATAATGGTAGCATGACTTATTATCGTTGAGTATGAATACCTTGGCATGATTTTTATACAATGTTATTCTATAATGAAAGCATGATTTATTATTGTTAAGCATGATGCCATGATAGGAAGTTATGTTTAGTAACTTACTAAGTCATTATGACTTACTCCTATTTGATGATTGTTTTCCCTAGATCCGAGTCGTGCTAGCGGATCGAAGTGATTCAAGAGGATTGCGTTGGCGATGTTTCCTTTTTGGCAAGGTTGCTACCTTAGTTTAGTGCATTTTCTTTTGGTAAGGACGTTGGGAAAAGTTAAGTTATGTAAACTTCATGTTGGGTAGCAAACCTATTTGTGGATGTAATATCTATACTTATGTTGGTTAACTTATTCTTTTGGTAGCCGACTTGTGTTAGTCGTGCTTGGTGTATGTTGATAGTTATATTTTAGTATGCTATCATGATGGTTAAATTATCATGTTTGTTCTCCGGCATGTTTTTAGCCGTTGAGTATGTTAGACTAGAGTCTTAGACTTAGTGTAATGTTGGGTTCCGACCGTAATGTCGCCGATGACTTGGTTTATTTTTGCTATATATTTGTATTGCATGGCAGGGAGGTTTGCTCTACGTGCCCAATGTTGCGGCACGTGCGTCGAATTTTTGGACCGAGAGATTAATTATCTCTTTGGTTGTATTTAGTTTGAGCTTGTTAGCTCGGGTGCCACTGTAATATTATATTTCGCTTCCGCATGTGTTTTAAGTTATTGGCGTATTGCCGTTATGGCCTTACACATTATTTGTTATTTGTTTCCCGACGGCACGACCTTGGGATCTCGTCTTGGGATCTGGGTCGGGTCGTCACAGTTGGTATCAGAGCTATGATTATAAATTTAGCTTTCAGCCAGGATAGGTTCCTTGGCTTAGGGGGGTTGGTTTTGTGTGATAGATTTATTTTAACGTCGAGTGTTATTGTAGGTTAAGATGGTGGATACTAGAGCTGGAGCTAGTACTGGAGGTGGTACCGGTAGAGGTGCCTAGAGGTGGCGTGGCGTAAATGCTAATTAGAACCGTCAACAGAATATTCCTCCACTTCGGACACCGGAGGAGCAGTTTGAGGCTATGGCTACTATGTATCGGGGTATGCTTGCTATGATGAATGAAATGAACCAAAGGGGATTTGGTAGAGTTGAGCCACAACAAGTACCACAGCCAGAGCCACAGCCAGAACCGGAAGTTGAGAGGCAGAGGCAGGATGCTAGACATCATGGAAATTCTTTGCTTGAGAAGTTTGTGAAGCTGAAGCCAAGACAGTTTGATGGGGAGCCGGATGCTGCGAAAGCTGAATTATGGATTGAGCACTTGGAGAAGATATTTGCACCATTGGGTTGTGACGATGAACAGAAGGTTGTTTTGGCAGTGTTCAAGCTTGAGGGTGCAGCGGAGCATTGGTGGCAAATGCTTAGGGAGAGTTGGGACATGCTTAGAGTCCCTCACATATGGCCTAACTTTGTTCGAGAGTTTAGAGCTTCTTATGTTCCTGAAGTTGTTCGAGAGAAAAGAGAGAAGGAATTTCTTGACTTGGTGCAGGGAAGCATGACTGTCTCACAGTATTCGGCTAGATTTACAGAGTTGGCTCGTTATTGCACACATTTGATTCCAGATGAGGCTAAGAGGACTCAGAAATTTGTGAAGGGTTTGAGGACTGAGTTCAGGAAGCAGCTTCTATCTCATTAGTTTGTGGAGTATAGGAAGGCAGTTGATAGAGCCTACATCATTGAGAGGGATATTGAGGAGCATCGTGCTATGCACATTTCGGGTTCTTCTCAGCAGCCTAAGCAGTCTTCTGGGCGAGGTCATGGATCGGGTAGCCGTGGAAACTTTAGTGGGGGCAATGATTGCAAGAAGGGAAGTGGAAAATCTAATTATGAAGGGCATGCGAAGAATCAGTCAAGTGGCAAAGGGGCTAGTACTACACCTACTCAGGGAGATCGTAGTGTGGTATTGGTTTTTACTTATTGTTAGAAGATAGGGCACACGGAGGATAGATGCTGGAGCAAGAATGGAGCACCGATGGAGTGCTACTACTGTGGAGCTTCGGGGCACATGAAGAAGAATTGTCCTAAATTGAAGAATAATCAGTCGGGAGGTTCGAGTCAGCCTACAGTTGGGATGAAGAGAGATAACGATGGTAAAGCGAAGGTGCAAGGTCGCGTGTTTGCTCTAGATCAGAGGGGTGTGCCCGAGTCTACGGCAGTTATTGGAGGTACAATTTCTATCTTCGGTAATGAGGCTCGTTGTGAGAACCCAAACCCCATTTCATGTTTGTCATCATTATAACATGTTTATAATAGGTCGTGACATATTAGAGACTTCATTTCATGCATATCTTACTTGCATTGTGTTGGTTAAGGTCATAATAAGAGTAATGGTCTTCTATGCGTTGCATGCCTTGTTGTTGATGTTTCGAGTGCTCATCGTATCATGATAGCACCTAAATAAGTCTCATGAAAGTCTTAGTACTTTGCATCTAAGGTTTATAATGTTCATCTTAGTTGTTGTGTGCTTGGTTGGAAGTTTAGAAGCTTCGTTGCTTCGTTTTTGTTTTGTGGTTTGTCATCATTGCTTGTATTGCCTTCTTTTCGTCTCGAGAGAAGTTCGGTTGAGTTCTAGGCCTTGTATACAAGCCATAACCATGTCTAAACAAGCCTAATACATGTTGAAGTTATCCTAGATTAAGTTGGGTTTGATTTGTGTTTGATTTGTTGGCCAATTGTCGAGTGATTCCAGCCATGTTTTAACTTGTTTCGGATGTGTTTCGTGTGTGTTTCTGACTTGTTTTGAGTTGGGTTACACCTTAGGATGCTTTCCCATGAGTTTGAGATCATTTAGGACAAGTTTAGATGAAGTTTAAGCGTTGAACCTCGCGGCCGCATTAAGTTTTGGGCATTGGCTCACATTGAGATGCTGAGAGCACCCCTAAATGTGCAGAGTTCTGGATGAGGACCCTTGTGGTCGCATGGAAGAAGCATGATGCGACCGCATCATGCCAGTTTCAGCCCTTGGTGATTTTTTGAGTGGTTTTGGTTGTTGACCCTTGTGCCCTTGCCCTTGGCCGACCAAAGTGAGTCAAGCCCCTCTTTGTTGACTCTCCTACAACCCTTCTTGGCCCTTGGATCATCCCTTATCAAAGGCCATCCTCCCTTAGCCAATTAGAAGTCTCTTAACACCCTTCACATGGATTGGGGTTTTTTTGGCAAGTATATAAGCCATCATTCAGCCATTTCTAGCCATTTTTGATCAACAAGAACCAGAGAATCAGAGCTTGAGACTCCATTTTCGTCCATGGAGGAAACCCTAGCTTGAGAGACCATTTCCCGGAGTTCCGATGGTCCGATCGGCGATCTGAGACCGCCAAATCGAAGGCCTTGATCTTCTCTACAACAATCCTTGCTTTGATCATCCATTCATCCATTAATCTTAGGACTAAGGTGAGTGACAATTCCCAGATATTTTCATGTTCAATAAAATAACATGACCCCTTCATTATAGTTGCTCTATTGATGATTATGAACATCTTTTGTGAAGACAAATCCTCCAATTCAACCTAAGAAATATGTGTAGGATTTTATGAATTCTCTATGAAGTTGTGATTTTGACATTTTGTAAAGCATGAATGTTGTTTATAATGAGCTTAGGAACAACTCTTGTGAAAGAACATGTTTCAATTCTAAGTTTAACAAAATCACCGATTCTAGGGTTTGAAACTCGGGATTTGGTTTATGGCTAGTTTAAGGTCATGAACGGCTTAGTTATCGAGTTCTAAATGAACGGAGAACTTAGAAAAGGGCAATGTGATACATATAGTATCAATGCTCTACTTGGTTGAATTTTAGTAATGACTCACCGGAGTCAAGATTAGGGAGTTATTGAACAATACCGACTCCACATTCAATCCCTACGACATTTGTAGTGCGTTAGACTAATGAATTAGCTTACGTGACTTCGGGATGAATTGAAGGGCATGTTTGATATGAGTGCTTATAGGACTCGATTGAGTTCTTATGTGGTTTATGTGATTGTGTGAAGCAAAGGCATAATTGAGAGCATGTTGTAGAATGATGTATCTATTTGACATGTTGAATTCGCTCTTGTCGAATTCTTATTTGATTTCTTAATGAGTAAACAACTACTTGTTGAATAAGTTCGCTTTTGTCGAACTTGTTCCCTATTTGAGATTATATGACGAGTAAACATCTACTTGGCATTGTATTAGTCCAGCTGGCATATTTGGTTGAGTTGTTGGTGTGACAATGCATCGCCGTCACGAGTTATGGGACTCGTGATAGTGATGGGTTGTTATACCGGGTTTTTACCACACACCTATCCACTGTTGGCCACAGTAGGGAAGTAGCCCCTTTGCTGTAGCCAAGAGAGCACATTGGCAATTCTAAGTACCAAGGAGAGAGCTTGGTACCCGAGTAGAGAACTCGGTACTTTGATACACTCATCACAGGTATCATTGGCACGAATGTTAACGCTGTGTATTACAGGAGCTACGTAGCAGCACCGGTTCCATAACATATCCTCTTTTATGTGGTTTATTTTATAGCACTTATGTGAAACAATGTGCTACCATGGATATGTGATTTAAGTGTTTATATAAATGAATGCTTTGATTAACTTGATATTAAAGATGATATCTTGCTATGTATGTTGCATGATGCCATGACATGCATAATTTTTAACTCACAAAGTCTTTATGACTTACCCCCTCCTTTTTACTGCTTTAGATCCGAGCCGTCCAGGTACATCTCGTTGAGGCATAGCAGGGTTCGTACTTGTCCGTGATCACTTGCGACAAGGTTGTGGTATATAGATGTCCTTCTGTTGAACTCTTTTGTAAGGACGTTGGGATTAGCAAGTCATTTAGACTTTGCTTGGAAACTTTGTTTATTTGTATTTATGTCTATACTTGTATCCTATTTTGAGTGCCGGCGCATGTACACCGAGCCTTGTATAGATGTAGTATGGTTCACATGTTTAAATCTTCCACTGGGCATTACTTTAGCTCTTATTTATTTATGTTGTTCTCCGGCGTGTTGTAGCCGTCAAGGTATACTTGCATGAACTGTTTAGTGTTGGGTTCCGGTAGTAAAGTCGCCGATGAATTGATATACTTGTCTTTAATTGCTATAACAGGTTTAAACATTTTTTAAATTATTCTGGCCTTTTGGTGCCGAGTCGCGCTTCATCTACAATGTTGCGTCACGTCGTTTTCTATAATTGAGTCTCTGCATGTATTGTTGTCCTATTTGGACGACTTGACTCGTGATTCCACCTCGGGGTCCGGGTCGGGTCGTCACAGTTGGTATCAGAGCTTGATAGGTTAGCTATCGGCCAGGATAGGTTCCATGGCCTAGGTGGGTTGGTTCTTTATGTGATTTCTAATGTCGAGTGATTTCTTATAGGTTCACGATGGTGGAGACTAGACACAGTACGAATACCGGAGGTACTGGTCCTAGCCAGGGAGGCGGTGTTGGTCGAGGTGATAGAGAGAATAGACAGGGTGACAGACCTCCACAGCAGGAGCAGGTTGGCCCTAATGTGCACATGGCGGACATGTATCGCCGTATGCTTGCCTTTATGACTGAGATGGCCCAGGGAGGTCAGCCAGGAGGAGTACCACTTGTACCACCACCACCACCAGAACCAGAGGTGAGGCAGCCGCCGCCTCGTATTGATGTGCCTGTTGATCCTAGAGCGAGGAAATTTTGGAGAGATTCTTGAAGATGAAACCTCCATCTTTCGAGGGTGAGTCTGATGCTAGTATTGCTGAGTTGTGGCTGGAGGACTTAGAGAAAATCTTTGCAGCTCTGGACTGCATTGAGGAAGAGAAGGTTGTACTAGCAGTTTATAAGATGAGGGGAGCCGCCAACCATTGGTGGAAAGTCTTGCTTGCTAGCTGGAATCTGAATGGGGTCCCTAGAGTGTGGCCTAACTTTGAGAGGGAGTTCAGGGCTTCATATGTACCGATGGTAGTGAGGCAGAGGAGAGAGAAGGAGTTCCAAGACTTGGAGCAGGGTTCTATGTCCGTGGCTCAGTATTCGTCTAAGTTCACTGAGTTGTCGCGGTATTGTGCGCATCTTGTACCAGATGAGCCTCAGAGGGTACTTAAGTTCGTTAAGGGTTTGAAGACAGAGTTTAGGAGGCAGCTTTTGTCTCTTCAGTTGACAGATTATCGGGGCGCGGTAGATCGTGCCTATGAGATAGAGAGAGATATTGAGGAGCACAGGCAGAAGCCTTCTGTGCAGTCTTCACATCAGCATCAGTCATCACAGGGGGCCTCGCAGCATTCTGGGAGAGCCCAACATTCGGGGAATCAGTCTGACCGTAGGGGTAACCGTCGCAACGGTGGCCATGGTAGACAGCGATGCAGGGGCGATGCAGTCTGGACAGCCGTCTGAGAGTCAGGCGGCGGGACAGAGGAACAGTTCTGTGGTATGTTCTTATTGTCAGTGAACGGGGCACGCAGTTGAGCAGTGTTGGACTAAGACGGCTAAGTGTCACGGGTGTGGTGAGACGAGTCACATGAGGAGAGATTGTCCTAAGGCTGGTGTTACTCAGTCAGTGGGTTCTATTTCACAGTCTGGGAATAAGAGGGATAGTGATGGGCGTCCGAAGGCGCAGGCACGTGTATTTGCGCTTGATCAGCGTGGTGTCCCAGAGTCTACTTCAGTGATTGGAGGTACTCTCTCAGTTTTCGGTCATAGAGCTCGAGTTCTTATAGATCCGGGGTCTACTCATTCATATGTCGCATCTCATTTTATAGATCATTTATGTGTATTGCCTGCTCAGTTGCCTTATGTTCTTGAGGTGTCTACACCATTGGGTGATTGTATGTTGGCGTCTGAGGTCTATAGGGGTTGCGATGTACTTGTTTGTGATCGGGTTTTGCATGCGGATTTGGTAGTATTGCCTATCCGGGATTTTGATGTGATATTGGGTATGGATTGGCTATGTGTTTACCATGCTTTAGTAGATTGCCGTCGCAAGAGGGTTACTTTTGCCATGCCCGATATTCTGGAATTTGTATTTACTGGTGATCATGCTTTGAGTGGTATACATGTTATTTCTGCTTTGCGGGCTAGGAAACTTCTATCTCAGGGGTGTACGGGGTATATTGCTTGTGTGCTCGATACTAGCATGTCTACTGTTAGTATAGAAGATGTACCGGTAGTTAATGAATTTCCGGATGTCTTTTCAACTGATTATGCTTTACCTCCCGACCGAGAGTTAGAGTTTTGCATTGAGGTTTTGCCCGGTACTTCACTTATCTCTAGAGCACCTTATAGGATGGCTCCAGCTGAGTTGAGAGAGTTGAAGGAGTAGTTGCAGGAACTGCTGGCTAGGGAGTTTATTAAACCGAGTGTGTCTTCGTGGGGTGCACCGGTTTTGTTTGTGAAGAAGAAGGATGGTAGTTTGTGGTTGTGCATTGACTATCGTCAGTTGAACGAGGTTACTATAAAGAATAAGTATCCATTACCTCACATTGATGATCTCTTTGATCAACTTCAGGGGTCTGTTGTGTATTCCAAGTTAGACTTGAGGAGTGGTTACCACCAGTTGAGGGTTCGGGCGGAGGATGTCCCGAAGACGACCTTTAAATGCAGCGTTATGGCCATTATGAGTTTGTTGTTATGCCGTTTGGTTTGACAAACGTGCCTGCCGTTTTCATGGACTTGATGAATAGGGTGTTTCATGAGTACCTTGATTGCTTCGTAGTGGTGTTCATTGATGATATCCTCGTGTACTCGAAGTCACGAGAGGAGCATGAGCATCATTTGAGAGAGGTTCTTACGGTGTTGCGTAAGAAACAGCTTTTTGCTAAATTTAGCAAGTGTGCATTTTGGCTAGAGCAAGTTGCTTTTCTTGGGCATGTTGTGTCTAGTGATGGTATCGCGGTGGATCCATCAAAGGTGGAGGCTGTTACCAAGTGGAAGACTCCTAGTACGGTGACCGAAGTCCGTAGTTTCTTGGGCTTGGCGGGTTATTACCGTAGGTTAATTGAGGGATTTTCTAAGATTGCTACTCCTATTACCAATCTTACTCAGAAGAAGTCTTCTTTTGTTTGGAGTGACAAGTGCGAGGCTAGTTTTCAGGAGTTGAAGAGGAGGTTGACTACCGCTCCTGTTTTAGCTTTGCCTAGTGGTTGTGAGAACTTCGTGGTTTATTGTGACGCTTCTTTGGAAGGCTTGGGTTGTGTGCTTATGCAGAACGGGAAGGTTATTGCCTATGCTTCTAGGAAGTTGTCACCATATGAGCAGAATTATCCGACTCATGATCTTGAGTTGGCAGCTATTATCTTTGTGCTTCACAAGTGGAAACACTATCTTTATGGAGCTAAGTTTGAGGTGTATACGGATCATAAGAGTCTGAAATACCTTTTCTCACAAAAGGAGTTGAATATGAGACAGAGGCGATGGATGGAGAAGCTTAAGGATCACGATTGTACTATCTTGTACCATCCGGGGAAAGTGAATGTTGTTGCGGATGCGTTGAGTAGGAGATCCTACATGTCATGTTTAATGATGAGGGAATGGAAGATGCTTGAGGATGTTCGTGAGTGGAGTCCTGTTGTGAGTGAGCATAGTGTTCTCTTTGCTAATGTTCGTGCTACACCAGTGTTGTTTGGGTTGATCAAGGAAGCTCAAGCTACTGATCCAGATTTGATGAAGATTATCGATGGATTGGGTGAGAATAATACACCCGAGTTCGCGATAAACAGTGATGGGATCTTGACATTCCAGAGTAGGATTTGCGTTCCTTCTTCCGATGAAGTGAAACGTATGGTTCTTGATGAGGCTCACAAGGCCAAGTATACGATACATCCGGGTAGTACTAAGATGTACCGTGACTTGAAGAGGCAGTTTTGGTGGAATGGTATGAAGAGGGAGATAGTTGAGTATGTTTCTAGATGTTTGACGTGCCAGCATGTTAAGGCTGAGCACCAGAGACCTGCCGGTTTGCTTCAGCCACTTGAGATTCCGGAGTGGAAGTGGGAGCATATCACCATGGACTTTGTTACAGGGTTGCCACGTACTCGTAGAGGCTTTGATGCAGTTTGGGTTGTCGTTGATAGGTTGACTAAGTCTTCTCATTTTATTCCTATTGTGATTTCCTACAGTTTGAGTCAGTTGGCAGCGTTGTACATTCAGGAGATTGTGAGACTACATGGTGTACCGGTTAGCATTGTGTCAGATAGAGACCCCAGATTTACTTCTAGGTTCTGGCATTCTTTGGAGGAGGCTTTGGGTACAAAGCTGAATTTCAGTACTGCGTTTCATCCACAGTCTGATGGTCAGTCGGAGCGATTGATACATATTTTGGAGGATATGTTACGTGCGTGTGCTATGGATTTCAAGGGTAGTTCGGATTCACATCTACCGTTGGCTGAGTTTCCTTATAATAACAGTTAACAGTCGAGCATTGAGATGGCGCCGTACGAGGCATTGTATGGGCGTAAGTGTCGATCACCGATTTGCTGGGATGAGGTTGGTGAGGCTAAGTTATGGGGTTCGGAGATGGTACAACAGTCGGCTGAGAGTGTGAAGCTGATTAGAGACAGATTGCTTACCGCTCAGAGTAGACAGAAAAGCTACGCAGACAACCGGAGACGTGATCTTGAGTTTCAGGTTGGTGACTTTGTGTTATTGAAGGTATCGCCCCGGTGCGGTACAAAGCGATTTGGGAAGAAAGGGAAACTTTCTCCGAGGTTTATTGGTCCGTTCGAGATCTTAGAGCGGATTGGTTCTTTGGCTTATCGACTTGCGTTACCACCGTCTATATCGGGTGTCCATGATGTGTTTCATGTTTCTATGCTTCGTAAGTACTTGAAGGACGAGTCACATGTCCTCACTTATGAGGAGATTACCTTTGAGCCCGATCTTTCCTATGTTGAGAAACCGGTGAGGATTCTTGATACCAAGGAGCAAGTCTTGAGGACCAAGCGGATTCCTTTAGTGAAGGTCTTGTGGAAGAATCATGATATTGAGGAAGCCACATGGGAGACTGAGCTTGAGATGAGGGAGAAATACCCTTACTTGTTCTAGATTTCTAGTATGAATTTAGGGACTAAATTCCTTTAAGTGGGGGAGGATGTGAGAACCCAAACCCTATTTAATGTTTGTCATCATTATAACATGTTTATAATAGGTCTTGACATATTAGAGACTTCATTTCATGCATATCTTACTTGCATTGTGTTGGTTAAGGTCATAATAAGAGTAATGGTCTTCCATGCGTTGCATGCCTTGTTGTTGATGTTTTGAGTGCTTATCGTATCATGATAGCACCTAAATAAGTCTCATGAGAGTCTTAGTACTTTGCATCTAAGGTTTATAATGTTCATCTTAGTTGTTGTGTGCTTGGTTGGAAGTTTAGAAGCTTCGTTGCTTCGTTTGTGTTTTGTGGTTTGTCATCATTGCTTGTATTGCCTTCTTTTCGTCTCGAGAGAAGTTCGGTTGAGTTCTAGGCCTTGTATACAAGACATAACCATGTCTAAACAAGCCTAATACATGTTGAAGTTATCCTATATTAAGTTGGGTTTGATTTGTGTTTGATTCGTTGGCCAATTGTCGAGTGATTCCAGCCATGTTTTTAACTTGTTTCGGGTGTGTTTCCGACTTGTTTTGAGTTGGGTTACACCTTAGGATGTTTGCCCATGAGATTGAGATCATTTAGGACAAGTTTAGATGAAGTTTAAGTGTTGAACCTCGCGGCCGCATTGAGTTTTGGGCATTGGCTCACATTGAGATGCTGAGAGCAACCCCAAATGTGTAGAGTTCTGGAGGAGGACCCTTGCGGTCGCATGGAAGAAGCATGATGCGACCGCATCATGCCAGTTTCAGCCCTTGGTGATTTTTTGAGTGGTTTTGGTTGTTGACCCTTGTGCCCTTGCCCTTGGCCGACCAAAGTGAGTCAAGCCCCTCTTTGTTGACTCTCCTACAACCCTTCTTGGCCCTTGGATCATCCCTTATCAAAGGCCATCCTCCCTTAGCCAATTAGAAGTCTCTTAACACCCTTCACATGGATTGGGGTTTTTTTGGCAAGTATATAAGCCATCATTCAGCCATTTCCAGCCATTTTTGATCAACAAGAACCAGAGAATCAGAGCTTGAGACTCCATTTTCGTCCATGGAGGAAACCCTAGCTTGAGAGACCATTTCCCGGAGTTCCGATGGTCCGATCGGCGATCTGAGACCGCCAAATCGAAGGCCTTGATCTTCTCTACAACAATCCTTGCTTTGATCATCCATTCATCCATTAATCTTAGGACTAAGGTGAGTGACAATTCCCAGATATTTTCATGTTCAATAAAATAACATGACCCCTTCATTATAGTTGCTCTATTGATGATTATGAACATCTTTTGTGAAGACAAATCCTCCAATTCAACCTAAGAAATATGTGTAGGATTTTATGAATTCTCTATGAAGTTGTGATTTTGACATTTTGTAAAGCATGAATGTTGTTTATAATGAGCTTAGGAACAACTCTTGTGAAAGAACATGTTTCAATTCTAAGTTTAACAAAATCACCGATTCTAGGGTTTGAAACTCGGGATTTGGTTTATGGCTAGTTTAAGGTCATGAACGGCTTAGTTATCGAGTTCTAAATGAACGGAGAACTTAGAAAAGGGCAATGTGATACATATAGTATCAATGCTCTACTTGGTTGAATTTTAGTAATGACTCACCGGAGTCAAGATTAGGGAGTTATTGAACAATACCGACTCCACATTCAATCCCTACGACATTTGTAGTGCGTTAGACTAATGAATTAGCTTACGTGACTTCGGGATGAATTGAAGGGCATGTTTGATATGAGTGCTTATAGGACTCGATTGAGTTCTTATGTGGTTTATGTGATTGTGTGAAGCAAAGGCATAATTGAGAGCATGTTGTAGAATGATGTATCTATTTGACATGTTGAATTCGCTCTTGTCGAACTTGTTCCTTATTTGAGATTATATGACGAGTAAACATCTACTTGGCATTGCATTAGTCCAGCTGGCATATTTGGTTGAGTCGTTGGTGTGACAATGCATCGCCGTCACGAGTTATGGGACTCGTGATAGTGATGGGTTGTTATCTTTTTTTACCACACACCTCTCCACATGGGGAAGTAGTGCCTTTCGTACCAAGAGAGCACATTGGCAATTCTAAGTACCAAGGAGAAGAGAGCTTGGTACATAGGTACTTTGGTACACTTGGTATAACACGGGTATGGGTATTTTATGTGTTATTTAGCTACTTATGTGTTTATATAATTATGTGGTTTAATGCTTGGATGTGATTGCTACTTATGATTGATTATATTAAATGATGATATTGATATTAAAGATGATATCTTGCTATGTATGTTGCATGATGCCATGACATACATAATTGTTAACTCACAAAGTCTTTATGACTTAGCCCTCCCTTTTACTGCTTTAGATCCGAGCCGTCCAGGTACATCTCGTTGAGGCATAGCAGGGTTCGTACTTGTCCGTGATCACTTGCGACAAGGTTGTGGTATATAGATGTCATTCTGTTGAACTCTTTTGTAAGGACGTTGGGATTAGCAAGTCATTTAGACTTTGCTTGGGAACTTTGTTTATTTGTATTTATGTCTATACTTGTATCCTATTTTGAGTGCCGGCGCATGTACGCCGAGCCTTGTATATATGTAGTATGGTTCACATGTTTAAATCTTCCGTTGGGCATTACTTTAGCTCTTATTTATTTATGTTGTTCTCCGGCATGTTGTAGCCGTCGAGGTATACTTGCATGAACTGTTTAGTGTTGGGTTCCGGTAGTAAAGTCGCCGATGAATTGATATACTTGTCTTTAATTGCTATAACAAGTTTAAAAAGTTTTAAATTATTCCGGCCTTTTGGTGCCGAGTCGCGCTTCATCTACAATGTTGCGTCACGTCGTTTTCTATAATTGAGTCTTTGCATGTATTGCTGTCCTATTTGGACGACTTGACTCGTGATTCCACCTCGGGGTCCGGGTCGGGTCATCACACTCGTGTACTTATAGACCCAGGATCATCGCATTCGTATGTTGCATCGCATTTTGTTGACAAACTATGTGTTGTGCCTCAGTCTTTGCCTTATGTGCTTGAAGTATCTACCCCGCTTGGGGAATGATTATTGGCTTCGGATATTTATAGAGCGTGTGACTTTTGGATGAACATGTTTTGCATGCGGATTTAGTGGTGTTGCCACTTCGTGATTTTGATGTGATACTTGGCATGGATTGGTTGTGTACATATCATGCATTGGTGGATTGCCATAGTAAGAGGGTTACTTTTGCTTTGCCTGGCGTTCCTAAATTTGTATTCTTGGGAGATAATGCACCTAGTGGTTTGCACGTCATTTCTACTCTTAAGGCTAGGAAACTATTGTCGCATGGGTGCACGAGGTATCTTGCATGTGTAGTGGATTAACGGGTTTCGACTTCTAATCTTGAAGATGTGCCAGTTGTGTGTGAGTTTCCGAATGTTTTCTCTAAGGATTTTGGGATGCCTCCGGATAGGGAGATTGAATTTTGCATTGAGCTGTTGCCGGGGACTACACCGATTTCGAAGGCGCCGTATAGGATGGCACCTATGGAGTTGAAGGTTCAGTTGCAAGAGCTTCTTGACATTGGTTTTATCAAGCCAAGTGTATCACCTTGGGGTGCGCCAGTATTGTTTGTGAGGAAGAAAGATGGGAGTCTTAGGTTGTGCATTGATTACCGGGAGTTGAACAAAGCAACGATCAAGAACAAGTATCCAATGCCACATATAGATGACTTGTTTGATCAATTGCAAGGATCGGTGGTGTATTCTAAGCTTGACTTGGGATTCGGATATCATCAATTGAAGGTTAGAGCCGAAGATGTTCCGAAAACCGCTTTCCGCATGAGATATGGGCACTATGAGTTTATGGTGATGCCATTTGGGTTGACTAATGCGCCGGCGGTGTTTATGGATTTGATGAACCGGGTATTCCATAATTTTCTTGATTGCTTCGTGGTAGTTTTCATAGACGACATTCTTGCGTATTCTAAGTCTCGGGATGAGCATGCACAACATTTGAGGATGGTCTTGTCTATTCTTCGGGAGAGGCAACTCTACGCCAAGTTTAATAAGTGTGCTTTTTGGCTAGAGGAGGTTTTATTCTTGGGGCACGTTGTTTCTAGTGCCGGGATAGCGGTGGATCCGTCTAAGGTTGAGGCGGTGATGAATTGGAGGAGACCGACCACAGTCACGAAAGTTAGGAGTTTCTTGGGGCTAGCCGGTTATTATCAGAGGTTCATAGAGGGATTTTCGAAGATTGCTACGCCAATGACGAATTTGACCCAAAAGAAGACATCATTTGTTTGGAGTGATAAGTGTGAAGAAAGTTTCCAATAGTTGAAGAAGAGGTTGACTACGGCACCAGTTTTAGCATTGCCTAGCGGAGGTGATAATTTGTGGTCTATAGTGATGCATCGAAAGAAGGATTGGGTTGTGTTCTTATGCAAAATGGGAAGGTGATTGCTTATGCTTCGAGGAAGTTGTCTCCGTATGAGATGAATTATCCCACACATGATCTCGAGCTAGCGGCGATCATATTTGCTTTGCACAAATGGAAGCATTATTTGTATGGGTCGAAGTTTGAGATTTTTACGGATCACAAGAGTTTGAAATATCTCTTCTCACAAAAAGAATTGAACATGAGACAGCGGAGATGGATGGAGAAGTTGAAGGATCATGATTGCACGATACTTTATCATCCGGGGAAGGCGAACGTGGTTGCGGATGACTTGAGTAGAAAAGTTCACTTGTCATGTTTGATGATGCGGGAATGGAAAATGTTGGAGGATGTGTGTGATTGGAATCCTAGTGAGGTTAATCATGGAGTACTCTTTACTAGTGTACGGGCTATTCCAGTTTTATTGGTGAGGATTAAGGAGACTCAAAGGAAAGATCCGGGGTTGGTGAAGATCATTGATGGTTTGAGTGAGGATAAGGAGCATGAGTTCGCGATGAACCAAGATGGGATTTTGACTTTCAAGGGTAGAGTTTGTGTTCCTTCAGTTGAGGATGTGAAGCAACTTGTGTTGGATGAAGCTCACAAGGCAAAGTATACTATCCATCCAGGGAGTACGAAGATGTATAGGGATTTGAAGAAGCAATTTTGGTGGAATGGCATGAAGCGACAAATAGCGGATTATGTGTCGAGGTGTCTAACTTGTCAACAGGTGAAGGCGAAACACCAAAGACCCGCGGGGTTGTTGCAACCATTGGATATTCCAGAATGGAAATGGGAGCATGTTATGATGGATTTTGTTTCAGGGTTTCCACGTACTCGTAGGGGATTTGATGCCGTTTGGGTTGTTGTTGATCGGCTAACGAATTCGGCTCATTTTATTCCGATTGTGATGACTTATTCATTGAGTCAGTTAGCGGCATTGTATGTGCATGAGATTGTTAGATTACACGGGGTTCCAGTTAGTATTGTTTCAGACTGGGATCTGAGATTCACATCGAGGTTTTGGCAGGCTTTGCAAGAAGCTATGGGGACCAAGTTGAATTTTAGTACAGCTTTTCACCCTCAGACAGACGGACAGTCTGAGAGAACAATACAAATACTTGAGGATATGTTGCGGGCTTGTTCGGTGGATTTTAAGGGGAGTTGGGATACACACCTTCCATTGGCGGAGTTTGCGTACAACAATAGTTACCAATCGAGCATCAGGATGGCACCGTATGAGGCTCTTTATGGACGAAAGTGTAGATCTCCTATTTGTTGGGATGAGGTTGGAGAAGCAAAATTATGGGGTTCCGAGATTGTTCAACAGTCGGCCGAGAGTGTGAAATTAATTCGGGATAGATTGCTCACGACTCAAAGTCGACAGAAAAGTTATGCGGACAATCGAAGGAGAGATTTGGAATTTCAGGTTGGAGATTTTGTGTTTCTTAAGGTATCGCCGAGAAGGGGTACTAAGACATTTGAGAAGAAAGGGAAATTATCACCGAGGTTCGTTGGACCTTTTGAGATTCTTGAGTGAGTTGGGAGTTTGGCTTATAGGGTGGCTTTACTGCCGTCATTGTCGGATATCCATAATGTGTTTCATGTGTCTATGCTTCGGAAATATCTTAAGGATGATTCACATGTTCTTGCGTATGAGGAAATTACATTTCAGCCCGACTTGTCTTATGTTGAGCAAACGGTGAAGATACTTGAAACCAAGGAGCAAGTTTTTAGGAGCAAGAGAATTCCGTTGGTTAAAGTCCTTTGGAAAAATCATGAGATCGAGGAAGAAACTTGGGAGACCGACTTGGAGATGCGTGAGAAGTACCCTCATTTGTTTGATGACCACAGTAAGAATTTAGGGGCTAAATTCCTTAAAGTAGGGGAGAATGTAAAACCCTAAAATATTGCTTGCTTGTGTTATGCATGATTTCATACATTCATAATCATCATAAACATGTTAACTTAGCTCACTCATGTGTTTAGAGTCAATAGCATGTTCATTGATGTCGTTTGATATGCTCGTATGCACCTTTCCTTCACGGGATGCTTTGAAACTTGGGTTTATGATTTATGTTGAAAGCATATGGATAAATGTTAGAGGCCATTCATAACATCATTAACATGATTTAGATGTTGATTGAATGCTTGTTGCATCGACGGTTTGGTTGCTAGTTGCTTCTAGTTGTTAACCCTTCTCCGTTTGACCTTTTCGGTTGTCGTTCGGGAGTGTTCTTCGTGAGTTCTTGACCATGTTTGAGTGAGGTTTGAACATGGATTTCTTTGGTTATGGATTAGGGTCTTTTATGGTTGAATTGTAGACCTTTTTGGCTTGGGAGGACTTGAGGTTGCATGCGGGAGAGACCAAGGCCGAGCAAGGAGAGCAACGAAGTCGGAAATTGGGATTTGCAGCATGATGCGCTCGCATCAAGTGAGGCCATGCGACTGCTTTGGGTCTGTTCCCTGTTACGGGATAGATTGGTGTATTTTGCAATTTGCCCAACCTAACCCTACCCAAACCCAACCTAAACCACTCCTAAACCCTCCCATCTAACTTAAGACATATCCTAATCATCTATTAGAGTTTTAGGGTGAGATTAGTGGGTTAATTAAGGAGGAAACACCTCAATATGTTGACAACTCATCTACTTTACTTCCTAACCCTTTTAGACCCCAACCTCCACATCTAACACTCCATTTACTGCCTACACTTCAAGAAAACGTGGGAGAACTTTTGGGGGCTGAAGAGAGGAGTCTTCTAGGGTTTCATAGGAGTCCATTCTTGGAGGCCATAGCTAGGGACCTTCATCCCTCAATCCACACCATAGATTTGAAGAGGAGATTGAGGAGAACAATACCCACCACTTGGAATTTCGAAATTGTGACTTGTAGGGGCTGAATCAAGGTAAGTTGCTACATCTCTTCCTCTTTCTTTTTGCCCCATTGACCCTAGGGAAAACAATCATTGTGCTATGTGAGGTCAATGGGTGCATTTTAGGGCTTTTCTAGAGATGCCATGAACCCTAGATTTCTAAATGATGATTTTTCTTGGATGAACCTACTTGGGACCTTGATTAGCATGTTATTCATGTGTAGTATACCCATGCTATGTGATTATTTCATGTGTTGTGAGCATGATTGGTGAGGTTACTTGAAAGGGTATATGCCCAAATGATGATTTGGCTTGATGAACATGATTGAAACCTTGATTAGTATAATATACATGTGTATTATAGCATATTAATTCATTCTATGTGATTTATTCATGTTTTTGTGGGCATGATTGGTGAAGTGACCTAAATGGGTTTATGCCCTAAATGTGATGTATGCTCTATGTTACCTAATTAATTGTTTTATTGTGTTTATGTGGGTTTAATGAGCTTGGGAATCTTGCCTATGATGTTAGACATGAACATAAGAGGGTATTGTAGCCCATGCTTCTATGCCCTAATTTTCGGAAAGTGTAGATTGGACTCAACAGAGTCAACCTTTGGGTTAGTATGAATTTTAGGGACTATAATCTTAAGTCCTACGGAATTTGGGGTAGATTTAATGGAGGTTAAGCCTCCAAGCATTTTTGAAGTGTATGAAGGACACTTGATTATGAGAGCTAATATTATTCTCTAATGTGATTTTATGCTAGTTGTGAATGAAATGCATGACTAGTTTGATGGTAGAGTATGTGCCTACTTGTTTTTGAGCATATGAGTATATATTACTTGTGCTTGGGTTTTGAGTCCAACTAGAGTCGGTTTGTTGAGTCTTTGGCGGGACGATGCATCGTCTTCACGAATTATGGGATTCGTGATCGCGATGGATCGCCGTGCCGGGTTGCACACACCCCTCCATCGATGGCCACGGTGGGGAAGTAGTTCATCTTAGTTGTAGTAATTCACATGACTTTGATAACTATGGAACTCGAGCGAGGATTGTCTCGGGGACTTCGATATCCACGAAAGGGATATCGAGGACACATAAAGGGTTTGCACGTGTTTTTGCAGGAGCGACACGGCGGAAGAAATGGTAACGGTATCATATCCCTTTTATATGAATTGTCTCACAAGTACTTATGTGAATAATGTGCTTTGTGAATATGATATCATATGATGGTTGAAATGGTTTCTTATGTTGTTATACTTTATGGATAACATGATGTTTATGGTTGTTAAGCATATATGCCTTGACATGAACATTAATTGGAATGCTATATTATGCTAATAGCCTAAATTATGATTGTTAAGTATGAATGACTTGACATGGATTTTAATGAAATGTTACACTATAATGGTAGCATGACTTATTATCGTTGAGTATGAATACCTTGGCATGATTTTTATACAATGTTATTCTATAATGAAAGCATGATTTATTATTGTTAAGCATGATGCCATGCTAGGAAGTTATGTTTAGTAACTTACTAAGTCATTATGACTTACTCCTATTTGTTGATTGTTTTCCCTAGATCCGAGTCGTGCTAGCGGATCGAAGTGATTCAAGAGGATTGCGTTGGTGAAGTTTCCTTTTTGGCAAGGTTGCTACGTTAGTTTAGTTCATTTTCTTTTGGTAAGGACGTTGGGAAAAGTGAAGTTATGTAAACTTCATGTTGGGTAGCAAACCTATTTGTGGATGTAATATTTATACTTATGTTGGTTAACTTATTCTTTTGGTAGCCGACTTGTGTTAGTCGTGCTTGGTGTATGTTGATGGTTATATTTTAGTATGCTATCATGATGGTTAAATTATCATGTTTGTTCTCCGGCATGTTTTTAGCCATTGTGTATGTTAGACTAGAGTCTTAGACTTAGTGTAATGTTGGGTTCCGGCTATAACATCGCCGATGACTTGGTTTATTTGTGCTATATATTTGTATTGCATGACAGGGAGTTTTGCTCTACGTGCCCAATGTTGCGGCACGTGCGTCGAATTTTTGGACCGAGAGATTAATTATCTCTTTGGTTGTATTTAGTTTGAGCTTGTTAGCTCGGGTGCCACTGTAATATTATATTTTGCTTCCGCGTGTGTTTTAAGTTATTGGCGTATTGCCGTTATGGCCTAACCCATTATTTGTTATTTGCTTGTTGTTATTTGTTTCCCGACGGCACGACCTTGGGATCTCGTCTTGGGATCCGGGTCGGGTCATCACAATATGTTTGCGTGCCCCCATATCAAAATGTTCAAATGCTCCCATGTCAAAATGTTTACAAGCTTCCATGTCAAAAATTTGCATGTTCCCCATATCAAATGTTCAAATGTTCCTCGTATCAAATGTTCAAATGTCCCCATATCAAATGTTTGCATGTTTCTGTATCACAAATGATTTTGCCCATCTTAAAAGATCTCTCCTATGAGTTCTTCGCGCAAGGGGTGCAAAACCCTGGGTCATTGGGAACGATTCACAAAATGTCTCAGTTTTACAAAATTTCTCACGTTTTGAAGAAAGTTTTTTTTCTGCTTTTCGATCCTTTCCACAAGGGGTGCAACCCCGGGTCATTGGGAACGATTTTTCAAGTAATTTCAATTCCACAAGCATTTTAAATTTTTCAAGCAAGTTCAAGTTTTCCAAAAAAAAAAATCAAAAAATCAAACATTTTCAATTTTCAAAAAATCCTGAAATCCAAGCTTTTCCCAGCAGACTAGCAACGATTGGTCTGATTCCCGAAAGGGATACATAGGCAGCCTATTTTAATAGGTCCGACCATCACAACTTAAAAAGATTTGCATTGCTATATGTTTTAAAAGTTCAAAAATATTCACCAGTGTTGCTTATCTCGAATTTGAGAGTCTATCTTATCAACGCCGTTCACTTACTTATAAACTCTCATGTACTTATGAACTATTGTTTACTCATAAACTTCGTCGTTGAGGGGCTCTGTAGACACAACAAATTCCTACCTCTAATTTATGAATATCCTAAAAGTATAATCTATAATATATAAATAGACTAACAAATGTTAAGTTTTCGTTAAGTTTCAGGAGGGCCAAAGTGTCAGAAGAAGAATCAAAAAGGAAGGAAACGAACGATAAACAACAGGGGAGAATGTGTAACTTTTCAAAGGGTAAAAACAGATTTGGGTGCCACCCCCAACAATTCTGGGTGCCGCCCAATTTTTTGCATAAGGCATCGCCTTTTTTCTGTTTTGTCATGTTGCTCGTTCCTTCCAAAGTACCACTCCTCTAGCGAGATGTACAATCCCTCAAAGCTCTATACAAAATATCTCAACCTTCCTTTGTGCCTAAGTATGCTCCTCTCCGCCTATAAATAAAAAGCTTGCCATCTTTCATAGACACATATAATTTTCCCACAGTCGTTGTTTTGCCCAGTTACTCTCTCTCGCTCTCGTTGTTAAGTTGTAGAAATTATTTCCCCCTTTAGGCTAAGAAATCCTCCCTAAACACTCCTAAAACACTGTCCAAATAGAAACCTAGTTAACCAATTAGGTTCCTGCCCTAAATACCAGCTCCAAAAATCCACCAACGCAACAGTTACGTCACCCGATTTCAGACACGACATCAGCAAAAATTAGCAAAAACAAGCAGTTATGTCGCCCAAATT
Organism: Codonopsis lanceolata; assembly: GCA_013146195.2. NCBI lineage: Eukaryota > Viridiplantae > Streptophyta > Magnoliopsida > Asterales > Campanulaceae > Codonopsis > Codonopsis lanceolata. The sequence goes on from CM028377.1 coordinate 182,960,942, forward strand.
CCAAGGTAAAAACTAACAAATACAAGCAGTTACGCTACTCAAATTTCAACAAACAATAAACAACAAAAAAACTTCTTTTCCCGGAAGTACAAGGGAAGCCTAGGCATACCGAGTATTAATCCTCACGCTTCAAGAGGTAGGTACCAAAGCTATTTTCATTTCTATTTAGTCATATATAAAATATAAAATATATAAAATAAGTCGGTATGCTAGTATAAGTTTTACTATAAATAACTATAAAATAAGTTGTATTATAGTCTAAATTTCATATGTAAATACATTTTTGAGTCCACAATGAGACTGAGCGTATTTCACGCGATCGAAGTTTTGAAACCACTCGCTTTTCAGTAGCGAGGATGGCGCGAAACGGGGTTCTCACAATGACCCATACTGCCTCTTCCTTTCTAAAAACAAGGTCGAAGGTAGTGTATGAGAAGGCAAGGCTCAAGGTGTTGGCTCGAGAAAGTACAATGCACATTTTTATTATTAACAGATGTTTTGTTTATTACCTTAAAGCTGGTCGGACAAGCATAGCTTAGTTTTGACTCTTTTTATTACGTCCTGGAATAGGGGATTCTTTCTCCAGAGTGAATCTTCGTATTCCACCTGTCTTTCGACCTCCCAAGACCGGACAAATCCTGGGAGAAGGGTCTATACTCTTTCTGGGATCCACCATTTAATCGTTCTAGTGAGATACCACTAAAATTATTGGTCAATTCCAGTGCATTTTGTTGACTATGCCATGATATATATTTTTTGGTCAACAAATTCTTTGACTTTCATGCACATGAGATTGGACATTAATTTTGAGGCACAAAAACCGACCGGTCAATGAAGTGTCCTAAAAGACATACATGCATATTAACGTGGCTGATAAAGACTAGGCTTGCTTACGCCGCAGTGGCCCTTTATATGAAGGTTTTAGAGCGGGATAATTTTGGCCTAAGTTTCCAAGCTCTATGAAAAAGGAACCCCGGCGTGTTTATCCAGGTTATAAAGGGTAACAGTTCGGAATATCTCTACATGAGTTCACGTGTGTGAGTTAGCTAAAAAGCGGGGAACGTTTTGCAGTTATAAAGCAGTAAAATTTTGGCATGTCTTTTTGTCTGATTGTAGATTTTCTTGACTAATTAGTTTGAATCCCATAAGAGACTAAGCGATCATGCGACACGACCATCACATCAATAAATAGAAAGAAAATATGGAAACTATTTGTTCCTATTAATTACATTTTGTCCTAATCCCCAAAATAAAAATGACAGAACCAATAAATAATTATTACATGCCTAACTTTCGCCCAAAAGAATATAAATCACAAATCACAAATTTTTTTCAACTTTTGCAGCATATTGGCAATAATAACAAATTAAGCATGTATTTCTCATATATATATATATATATATATATATATATATATATATATATATATATATATATATATATATATTTATAAAGCAAAATATGGACTATGCATGTATGTAAGCATGTAAACAAATTCACTAATATGATTCCTAGGCACGTACTCGCGATGGAGGAATCAAAGACCACGCAGCACGGCAACCGAAGAACCTCAATGATGAACATGGAAGATGACACCGCGGCTTGATGAATCAATCCAAACGCACTCTTTGGTATAATTGACCTTGAAACAATGTTTGAGACGATCACAACCCTTGGTATAAGGAAAAACGCCACAATAGGGATGAATATCCTATTGATAAGTTCGGGTTTCGATTACTTAGCCTCTCACCAAATAATCAAAGTTCTAAAGAGAACAAGGAGGTTTTGAAAAACACTCAAAAACTATAGTAATCAATAATCAGCAAAAGTTGTCTAAACAATAAGCCACAACCCTTATTTATATGGGTTGTGAATCCTAATCCTAGAATAAAAACAATGGTCTAACACTTAACCTTCATAAATTCAACTTAGGAAACTAATTAAAATCAACTTAGGAAACTACCTAAAATCAACTTAGGAAACTAATTGTAACGACCTGAGCCTAAGAGCTCAGTCCGCTACGTGTAGCCCACACACTGGCCCACTGAGCACGTAGCACCTTGGGTCATCAGGCCCACCACAAGCCGACCCAAAAATCCATGGATGATGTTGGTGCCCAGTAGTAGCACATGGCTACCTTATAAATCAAACACAAGTCCCACATCTACCCGATGTGAGATTGGGTATTACAATCTCCCCTACTCAAATCCTTGACATCCTCGTCAAGGCCGAATCGTACCCCGGCCGATGCAGGAGGCTCGTACGGGGATCAAGAGGTGGCTCACACCTTCTGCGGTGTAGCACTTTGGCCCGCACAGCACTTTGTTCCCACATTTTCGGCCAGGACCCGCTCTGATACCATTTGTAACGCCCCGAGCCCGAAAGCCCGGTTCGCTACGCGTAGCCCACACACTGGCCCACTAAGCACACAACACCTTGGGTCATCAGGCCCACCACAAGCCAACCCAAAAAGTCCATGGATGATGTTGGTGCTCAGAGGTAGTGTGTGATCACCTTAGAAATCGAACACAATTCCCACACCTACCCGATATGGGATGGGGTATTACACTAATTAAAATCAACTAAGGAAACTACTCAACTTACCTAATCTATGTAGGCAACGATTAGGTAAGTTACGTAATCTATTTAAGAAACATAAATCCCCCAAAATATGGAAAATCTACAAATCCCGTTTTTTATAAAGGCCTAATTTTCAAAGTTGCATTTTGGTCCCCTAAAGTCTTCCTTTAGGCGTTAAAAGCTTCCAAAGTCATTGTATGACATTAACGAACATTTCTCGAGTCTTCAAGTCAACTTCTATGAAATCTAAGGCTTCACAAGACATGTTTGAATTTGTAGAGTAGCCATTGTAATAGCCTGAATCTCCAATAAATCCACGAATTAAGTTTGTATAGAACTCTTGAATCTTCCAATCATACTCTATGCATTTTAGAACCCTTGAACCTCGATCCATGCTCATATGAACCCTCTAACCTTGATCTACATGCTTCCAATGCCTCTCCCTTGCTTGTGACAATCTTGGTTCTTGGTTGGTGGTCAAAATCATATCATTCCATCTCTTGAAAAGGATTTGTCCTCAAATCAAGACCTACATCACATATACACGATTTAGTAACCAAGATATAGTCTCTAAAATTATGCTTACCATTTGATTTCATGTCGTCGATTTGCTCAAACTCTCCATGTTTGCAATCCATTCCATGCAAGTTCATGTATCTCCAATCACCGGGATCAAAGACCATTCTCACTTGACTTTCCATCGGTACACTTTGGTACTCCATCAAGATTTCCTCCTTTAACTGTAGAAGAAACACAATAAAACTATGCACTACCACATGAACAACATTATTAGTACACAATTGGTTATGTAACAATTTAGCACAAACATCTCTTGGTGTAGGAACATGTCCCACCATTAAACACATCCGAACCCTATCATCGGGTTCAAATACCAATCTAACGTATCTCACTTGCATCACTCAGTGATTTTCCATGAATGACAACATCACATATGCAACATTAAACACAACGAGATCATCATAAGGAATGTCAATGAAAGATATTAATAAGTATAATAAGATAATATGCAATATGGCATACCAACTTATGTATCCAAATCCGTCAGGACAAGTAAATCCTTTAAGGTTTATAATTTCTCTCATCAAGTTATCACAACTCGATGTTCCCTCATGAAAATCCTTTATAGAACCACAATCACCAGGTTTAAAAATTAACCTAGTAAATCCCCTTTTTAGCAAAACCATGCTCAACATCACAACGTTATGCAATCCAAAGCATATACAATAAATCATGCAAATCAATAAAATGATTATATAAGACAAGATACTACCATAATCAAATCTTTCATTGATCAACTTACTTAATTCCTCGATTTGAAACAAATTGTTGATTTCACCAAGTTTAAAGATCAACCTAAAAACTTTCATCTTTTGCATATCCATATTTATCAATAATGAATCATGCAACGATAAGAAATTACAACCAGAGTCCAATCTCAAGGATAAACATCCTTTATGCTCAAAAAATCAGCCCATTCGTTAAAACATGCTTATAATCATCAACAATATGAATTTCATCACATTTACAAGGTTTAACATGCTTAACATGAGTTGTCTCTTCCATAAATCCATATGTAATCCATAAATCTTATGAAAGAATAATGCGACATGTAAATCAACATCTACTTTGTGACATGCACCAAGATAATTAATCAATGAAAAATTATGCACTTTCACAATTGTAGGACTCATGTAATAATGAAGTCTAGACACACCATACACATATTTCAATTCAACACCTAATAAGACATCATGGCATATATGGTCAATCTCATGGTATGACTTATGATATCCTATATTCATTTTTACATTCATACTATTATGCATAGAAATTTGAACAGGATGAACTCTAGCATTATCATCTAATGCATAAAGAGATTACCTCTCAACATCTAATGAACAATGCAACCCTAACAAATTATCAACCAACGTATTCTCCATGAATGGATCTACAAGTTCTATACACTTTCCCAAGCATAGTCTAAATGACTTGCTTTAAACCCATCGTCCTTGCAAAATACAAAAGGATAGAAGAGGACATCTAAACCACCTCCTCAACTGCAATGTCAGACCAAAAGAGAAATAAAGGAAGCTCGAACACTGCAAACCTCAGCGAGAAGGACCTACTTTGCTAGGATCTAAAGCAGTAAAGGGGGATGGGTAAGTCATAAAGACTTGTAAGCTATTAATCATGCATATCATGACAATATGCAACATATAAGGCAAGATATCATCACATAAGCATATAGATCATAAATCAAAGATGCACATTGTTTCACATAGGTGCTCGTAATTAAATCACATAGGATAAGGATATATGGAGAGTCGGTGCCGCTACGTAGTTCCTGCATACAAACGTTATCTGGAATGTGAGGTGTCAGACATCAACCTTCCGAGGAGATGCCCGGGATAGACACACCAATGCGCTCTAATGGTTACAACAAAGGGGCTCATTCCCCACTACGACCACAGTGGAGGCGTGTGTGTACAAGGGCAACTATACCAGCTGGACTCATGCAAATGTCATGTAGTGTTTACTTAACAAATTCTCAAGTAAGGAACGAGGTCGAAAAGAGCGATCTCGTTCATGAAAAATAAGTATTCTCATCAATAATTCAAGTAGGATTGAGTTCGACAAGAGCGAACTCAACATGTCAAATATGCATTCTATTATATGACATTTAAAATCAAGCATGGTAATCAATCCAATTCAAGAGTCTAGAATTAATATTCTTAGTGAAACGTGTTTAGAACGTCGTAGGGATTGATCATTGAGTCGATATTGTTCAATGACTCACTAAAATAGACTCCATTGAGTTGTCTAAATAAATTCACCCAATAGAGTTTAAACACTAGATGCATTCTAAACTTTTTTCTATGTTCTCGTATAGGATAGACTAGGCTATTAATCCAAATAATAACCATAGCCAAGGATTATTATCAATTCATCAATTATGGAACCCTAGAATCATAAATTCTAAAAGTCATTAAAAGTCAATGGTCCAATAACAATAGTTATTCTAAATGATTTATAGAACACATTTAATTCTAGGCTTAGGACCAAAACAACATGATGAGTACATCACTCAAAAATCCCATAATCTCAAATCATCATCAAACATAATATAGACATGGTAGGAGCATGAGAATCATGAGAAAAAGGGGATAGCATGGCATTTCTAGCATACATCATAAGGGGAATCAGTATCTTACCTTACACCAAGAAAAAAGATGCAATAAACAAAATCTAATAAGATAGAATCGTGCTCCTTGTCGATAGCTTCGATTTGGTGGTCTCGGATTGACAATCCGAGTTCGGGAGCTCAAGATATGGGAGAAACACACACTAATCTCCCCTCACCATTCACACATATAAGCTTAGGAAGAGAGAGAAGGAAATGGCTGCAATTGGGGTTTTAATGGCTGATCACAAAGGAGAGAAGCTTATATATGACATGTAATTGTGGGTGGAAATCTACATGTCACAAGGAGGGTGAGTGGGAATCCACTTGTCACGTGGAGGATGAATGGGATTAGGATTAGTTAACTTAGTTAGGGTCTAAAACAATGGATTAGGGTCACTAAGGATAGGGGGTTTAATGGTTAAATGGGTCACCAAATTAGAATTGTGGAAAAATCCCGTATTGCTGATTCTAAGGCTGAGCGGTCGCTTAGGGGAAGGCTGAGCGAGTGCTCAGTCATTTTTTCACTTCCTGGACTTGCTGGATTTTGTACACTCTCTCAGGCACTGGTTGAGCGAGCGCTCAGAGGTCTGGATGGCCAAAATGACTTGAAAACAAGTCCTAAATGTGTCTGACTCAACCCCAAACCATTAGGGATGTTTAACCCACTCAAAACACGTTCGAAATAGGTCTGAACATCACCCGAAACAAGGAGGAATGAAGGGCAAAACTCGCAACGAACATCAAACGAATCAACGAGTTAACCAAGGATGCAACGAGCATGAATGAACATTCTTAAACATGTTTAGAACTAGGATAAAAGGTGTAGGATTCAATTTAACATCTCACGAGTCTCAAAGACATGAAATGAGGCAAGGAAAGACAAACCGAGAGACCCTAAGAGTCAAAAGGTCAAATGAAGCAAGAAGGCTTCCGAACTCTCAACCAAGCATACAATGACCTAGAAGTTATAAAACATGTTATAAATGTAATAAGGCTCTAGTAGGACTTAGTTAAGTGCCAAGACGATACACGAAGCAAGTATAACAAAGTATGCAACACATAGAAGGCATACATGGTGCTTAGCAAAATGAATTCAGTTTTCAGCTATGTCCCTGAATTTTATATTGAAACTCTGGTAATAAGATTCTCCTTTTTCTGTAAACTAAGAGATACTTTTCCTTGTTTTCTTGAAGCTCTTATTCATTGTTCATACCATTCATTTCCTGAAAGAGAGTTCACTCTATTGTAATAGCGATGTGGAAATGCTGAAGAAGGCATTGGCATTGGCATTAAGTTATTGTTAGGATGCACATATTATTATTAAAGATAGATCAATGGTAATAAGTTTATTACTAGGAATTAATCTTCCAGTATATTTTGCCTATCATCTTTAATAGGGTATTTCTGGTATCCACTATAGTCATAGTAGAATTAGGATATTAGTTAGAACGATAAATACTGATTTAATCCGTTGTTTTCCAGTAGAATTGATATCTTTGTGGTTTATTGCTTGTGAATATTGCGGAATCCCTTGTGAGGGGAAAGCACTCATAGTCGGACTAGTACTGGATCCTTTGTGAAGGCGATGCCATCCATACTTTTCTATCTTTCCTTGTTTCTCTTCAATGTGCAACCATAGAACGGGATTTCTGAATCCCGTCCTACCTTAAATAGTGCAATTATATATTGTTGATTATGTTGAGATCCTGAGGTAACCACCAAGTGATTGCAATGAGATTTAAGATGTTTGTACAACTTCACATGTTATTTGTAGTAACTGTTGGCCTTCTTGTTTTAATAAATATTATTGTAATTAAGATCAAGGGACAATTGTGCAGGTGATGGATAAGACCTTTGCTTAACCTTGAAATACAACTTAATAAATATAAGGAATAGAAAGGAGAAAGAGAATAAGAAAAGAAGCCATAAAAATGGAGTATCTTGAGTGTCTTCTAGGAAATTAAGATTTTGTCCTCGGTCTATCATTGGCAAGATTGCTAATAATATAGATCCGTCTCAAGATCCAAGTTCTCCACCAAGAACGAGGGACCGCTGCCCAATATTCATCACTTGCGTCTGTTTGTCTGAAGGATCCTTTTTCTAATTTGAAATGTTGATCTTGATATTCAATCTAAATTTATTGCTGAAGTTCATAATTTTTTTGGTAAATGGATATTTACGGAAAGGGAAACAATATGCGAGAAACTGAAATGAATACCAATTGGAGACAAACTACTGTTCGTGCTTAGTTGAGCATAGATTTATATAGCTGCAAGGGTTGTATCATTTGGTAGGAGCATCGTTTTTGTTTGTCAAAGTCTTCATCCAGAGTTTCTTTGTCAACTGTTTCAAATGTTTGGTATAATTGCCCAAGTTGAGCATCAGGAGCACTTTCCCTATGACTAATCCCAGGTTATACTTAATTACTCTTTATATTTGTTTGACAAAAATGTTTATTATTCCAACTTCCAACTTCTATGTTCTCTTCTTACCGGAGATTTTATACCTGTATGTCCATTAATTCAATTACTTAAGTTCCTTCTTATGCATTTCAATTTCCTTAAGATATACTTTCTCATTGTTTGCAGGATGGCTGCTTCCATGTGTTGCGAAAGAGTGATCCTCAGTTTGTCCCTCCTGGAATATTCATCAACCAAGGGCTTACTTCCTTTGTATGTTTAACTTGTTCTTCCATTCCTATTCTCACGCTCTACAGTGTGTGATATGGAAAATGTGGATTTACATAAGCTTGTGCTTTGTTGTATGTGCATCCTGATTTCTTGGTACTACAATTCTAAAAACAAAACAGTTGACATGAAAGTGTACACGAGTGTACATTTTAGGCCATAGTTATGAGACTGAACTGAAGTAGCCATTTCAACCATTTGGGTCTTGAAGCAGCCTCCGGTTGAGTTCAGTTTCTAACTTTGACTGTTTCTGGTAGGGGTGTCAATTGGGTTGGGTTGGGTTGGGTTGAAGTGGGTAATGAGTTAAAATGGGTCTTGACCTGTTACAACCCAAATATTAAATGGGTCAGATGGGTCGGGTCATAATGGGTCAGGTTAAAGCGGGTCGACCCACTTTAACCCGTTTTTAAATTTTTTAAATTTTTTTAAAAAAAATTAAAAATTAAAATTTTATTTTATTATTTTATGGATAAATAAAATATACCCCTAACACATTAAACAACAAAACATCGTCCATAAGAATTTAATCAAAGTGCGAAAAATGTTCATGTCAAAAATAAACAAAATATATTTCAGACATTTCTCATCAGGGTCGCGATGCGACACGGTAAAACCCAAAAATAATAAACGGGTCAAATAGGTCGGGTTAAGATAGGTCAACCCATTTGAACTTTAAGTCATTCGTATATAAATAAAATATACTCCCAACACATTAAATAACGAAACATCGTCCATAAGAATTGAAACAAAGTCATGTCGAAGATAAACAAAATATATATCTACTTGAACATTTTTCAACGGTGCTGTAACATAGAACAATACAAATTACATCACAAAACTAGCACTACAAATGAACATTTTCACACCAATTGTTACTATCACTAGTACACAATCACTGCCTTGAAGTTTCCCATTAAATATGTTGTGTCTTAAGCATGTTACACTGCAAGAAGCATTCTGAAATTCAAACCAATTCTCCACCTATCTCATAATCTGGCTTAGAATTAACTACCTGGTTATTATAGCAATCGACTCGCTTAGCAATGACCGATGTTCTCGAGCTGCCACACAATTGCTATAACACCTAAAAAATTACAGAAAGAGCATGGAAATCAACTCAAGTACACGACACTTGCACTTCGCTACAACCCCGTATGCCTCCACCAGGTGGCTAAAGTACTTAATGTGGGGGGGGGGCGAGTAAGACCAGAGACTCTCAACACTACAAGTAGACTTTATACTAACAAGAAGTAACCTGGTACTAACAAGAAGTTCCTCTATACTAACAAGAAGTAACCTGATACAATTTATCTACTTCAACATTTGCTCAAGCTCGAGATTTCGCTTGCAATCGATGTATTAGCTGAATTCCCACCTTCACTGTTACCCTGTTCAGGCGCTCTAGTACAATCCACCATCTGGGAAGACAATAAAATAAACAAAGATTATAAGCGGGAGATTAAACTGATAGTAAAAAACAGCAGTGCAAGCTAGCTTGGAATATCTACAAAACGAAGACTGTAGATAGCAAATTATCATTCATTCATGTTACAATCTTCCCAAATCAGACAGGAATCATTTCATAAATTTCCTTTTTCAAAGTAAATACGAAGAAAAATAAACAGAAACACATTAAGCTATCTGCCTCTCATCAACTCTGATGTTCATCCTCCATTGTGCTCAATTTTTTCTACCAATACCAAATTTCGTAAATCATATTCCACAAATTATAATTCCTCTATCAAAATGGACTATATAAACAACCCCCCCCCCCAAATTTCCTCACCTTGTCACTCCTCTATTTCTAACCCCTATGAAAGCCCTAGTTCCCACATGTAACGCCCTAGAACTTTACTTGTTCGTCTAGCTGGCATGGTAGACTTAATATGGGAAACTTCATATGTTTGGGTAAGCTAAGATATGGTCGATACCCTTAAGATGTTTGATTTACGTTCGTTAGCGTGTTAGAGTTTCAGTTACGCGACTTATCATTGTTGGATGCTCGACTTGTTTGAGTAATGTTTGTTTAGTTGATGTGCGACCTTGATAGGGTACATCTTGGTTTGATAGACATGTTAAACATGTCTTGACATTTTTTTCTTCATTCCACACATACTCAAGTTACCAGCAACCCAACATTAAAAATAGGCAATGCGAACAACTCATTACATTGCGAGATTTAAATCTCAAAAAATAGTAGAACACCCCAACATCACAATTGCCCAACTTAAAATTCAAATAACAGCCAGAGTAACCTAACTACCAACCACCGCTCAAATTGCCCAACTTAAACTTTCCAAATGAGTTCCAAGAATTTATGCTCAATTCACTGTAATCAACTATGAGTACAAATCTACTCACCACCACCACTTAATTTTCACAAAGTCATCAATTAAATAAAGTATAACTAGAGTATACTTATGAACAATTGTTTAGCAAATTTCCAGTAAAATAGAGCACCCCTAATTCACATTGTATGCTAATCTAAATTACATATATAGACTTAGGATTGAAAATTAATTTTTGCACGCAACCCGCTTAATGTAATCCATTGGCAGTGACTCCCATTACTCCACGATTTCCAAACGAGTAACAATAATCTATCTCCCAACATAATTTAACAATGTCGCAGCCACAATTTATTTTCCCCAAGGATCAAAATTTAATGAAATTCTCAAGAAAGCACCAACAAATAGCTACGATCAGATAATATCAAACTCACTCACAAAATTGGGTAATAATTTCACAATTTGCAGCACTATTTTAGGAAAGATGAGAAAGATCTTACTTGAATTTTTTTTATAACAAGAGTGGTTTCCATATTCGAGCCCTTGAATCTGATTTGTTGATTCTGTGATGAACCAATGGAGAACCACGCAGATGGCAACGAATATGGCGGCTGGAGAAGGGGGATGAAGCTTGGCCAGACATCACTGGGTTGGAGGCGAAATTGAAGAAGACGTTGGGCAGCAACCTTGAATCTGGAGCCGAATCGTTGAAGAATGGCGGAAGGCGAAGAGCGGTTGGACTACTTGGGCGAGGGAGACGGCGGCTTATGGAGATCTTCCATACTTGGGAGAAAGCGAGCTTTGCCGTTGAGGGGGAGCCGAACTGCACATGGTGGATGTGGAGGCGATAGGGGTAGAAGATGAAGATCGCTGGGGTTTTGGGATTCACCGGAGAAGATCTTCCATACTTGGGAAATTGCCTGCCGCCTGTGGTCGTTGATGGAGAGAGAGAGAGAGAGAGTAGATCGAGCGAAGGGAGAGAGAGCGAGAGCGAGACCTAGGTTTCGCCTTTCGAGTTTTGACGATAGTTTCAAACTTTCATTAACGGGTTTATTCAAGTTACTGGGTTCAACCCAACTTAACCCATGAAATTAAATGGGTTAAGCTGGGTAATCCATTTAAATTTATTTTATTAATGGGTTGGGTTGGGTTGGGTAATTAGTGGGTTGGGTTGGGTGGGTTCATGGGTAATGAGTTGAAATTGACAGGCCTAGTTTCTGGATTAGAACTTGATTGAACCAGAATTTTCTGAAATAATAGAAAAAAGACCATTCAGTATTTTCAAAAGACCCATACTGAAGTTCCATAGCTCTTGGTTTGTTACCCAGATCATGATTTTCCTGAAGTGTGGTGGGTCCATCACAAAACCAATTGGCTTGTGAGGAGTGTGGTTCCAGAATCATTATTAATTGCTTGCTTGGTTTGATTGTACCCGATATAGGTTTAATGTCTCAATAGATTTCACCTGAATGGAATAGAACATTTTGGTTGCATATGAACTACCGCATGAACTGCTAGATCAACCAGTAATAGTATGTGTGCTTTTCTGAAACAAATTGAAACAGCTCCGTAAATATGTATTTGAATCAATTATGTAAGTTCATTTTGCCGCTAAACTGCAGTATATATATATATATATATATATATATATATATATATATATATATATATATATTAAACAAACATGTATATAAATAAAAGAGAAAAACAAACAAGGAGGGGGACAACCAACAATCCAACAAGGACTAAAGAGTCCTACCTCTAACAAAAACAGAAAATAAAAAATACTATAAAACGCTTAAAAGAATTTACTTTCAAACTTGCGATGACTACTCAACCACTATCGGGCTTTGGTCGCCCTCGTAAGTCTCCTATTGCCAGCGTTAAAGTTTTTAGCCTTATTCGCTGCTTTCTTAATAAGTTTGCGACATTGCTGTTGAAAAGTTTTAGTACTTGAATCTGTAGGAGGGAAGAAGGTTAAGTCATCAACGGAATCAGCGGAGGCTGACCGAGTTAATTTACCAATCTCTTTGTTGCCTTTATCCCTGACCGAATGAGCCTTGTGACAAAGCCTTGCACTTAGATCCCACATCTCATGCAAGTCAAACAAATCATCACACAAATTGCGTGTCCGACTTTCATCAACCAGACCAAAAAAATCTTCTTCTGCTTCACCGTCTTCTGGCAAAGCTGTAAACAAATCATATAAATTAGGGCCCTCATCACACCCCTTTGGCATTGTAATCTTGATCCCATTTGTCACACCAATATCCGGAGAAGAAGTACCTGTACCACCTACGACCTTTGGACCTATCTCATTTTCCGAAATAGGATTTTGTATGTTTGAAAGTTGTCCAACAACATCCTTTGACTTTACTGTCTCAATAATCCTTGCACCATCCGTGTTCGTATCTACAACACATTCTTTAGATGTATCTGTCACATTAATAATTTCAGCCTCAATAGTCCGACCAAGAACATCCTTTGTGTTTGAACCATCCCCAAGGACCCCAACCTCCATGCGAGGCTGTAGATGTTTCGGTTCCCACCTTTGTCCTTTACCTATGCCCAGGCCCAAACTGCCATGACCCTGCTTGGTGCTTGTTGTTTTCTTTCTCTAGATTGGCAAATTTAGTTTTCTTCCCATTCGTAGGCCGGGGACGGGGCTTGCGTGATAAGAGCGCTTGGGTTTGGGCATAGTTGCGCAGAAGGTGAGGCCTGCGAACCAGGGGTGTTTTGCTAGAGGGCAAGGGGAGATAGGGTTGTTCATGGATGGTGCTGTAGCACAGGATTGATTGATCAGAGGAGGGGTTTCCGACCTTGGCTTGTCTGATAGTGCATTAAAAAAGTTTCTGGTGTTTAATGCACTATTAGAGTATTCCCTTATTTTAGTACTAAATTCTTCTACCGAGGATTGTTTCATCTATTGGAATACGCACGACGTCCGCTCTACTCTGCTGCAGGTTTGTAAAAATGTTGTCTCACTATTTACTTCCATGCTGACATGGTTGTAGTACAGTAATAATTTAAGAATTTCCCTTCCTTGCACTTGCGGCATCGAGAGATCTTAATAGGACCAAACTATTCTGAATTGAAATAAATTACTTCCCCCGTCCCCAAAAATGAAAATAAATTTGAGTTTGAGAAGTCAAACTTATGAAAATTAGTTGCACTAAATTTGTGGATTTTCTTGTACGACGTGTTTTAAAAATATTATATTTTCAAAGAAATGCAAAAAAATTATGAAGATCTTTTGCTTTGATTGGAAATGCAACTAGGACAAACTGAGAAGGGTTGTATGATTTTTTTTGGGACGGATGGAGAATTTGATAAGTGTGACTCTTTTAGGTAGAGAAGGATGAGAATGGAAGTACTCTAGTAGAGGATTGTCCTTTTGCAAAAAGATTGAAGGGCTCAATCCTTATATTACTATAGTTACTAATAGATTTTGCGTGTTTAATCTAATTGAGATGTTGGTAATATCTTGCTCAAGTGTTATGGACCGACTATTAACATGCTTTAATGTTCTGCGTAAACTTTATCGTTTGATGGAAGTCTACTCAGGTAATAATTCTCAGAAATATGTGAACACAGATCATTGGTTAATGGTCTATTAACCTATATTGAGTTGATTTAGAGAACTTGACATGTTAAGCAACTGAAGTTTATGTTAGCACTTGTCTAATTTCTTCATTTATGTATTTGGTTTTTGGATCATGTTTCTGGGCGAGGGAGTGGGCAGTGGTACTGGTGAAGCCACCTTATTCATTAAGAGGTCACTTAATCTCTTAAAAGTGTCTGTCACTTCACCGTCACAAACAATGAGCATTTTAAATTTGCAGTTTTGATCGGGAATTCTAAGCTATTTTTTCTCTGTCCCATTGTCAGGTTACTTTTATTGCTATCCACTTCAACGATCCAAGGATATCAAGTGCAGAACTGAGGGATCTACTTCTCCTATCAATTTCTGTTTTGGTACAGAACAAGGAATTTCTGGCTGCTTTTGAGGTCAATCAAGCAGCGACTCAAAGCATGCCAAGAGCATTGTTATCAGCATTTGGTAACCAGCACCTGATCCATGAAATATATATTCTTACGAGGTTGTTCGGTATCCCAGACCTGGGAGAGTCAGTTACTTTTCAGGTGAAATATTGCATTGAATTTGATGACTACCCACCCCCCTACTCTTTCCTCCTTATGCACATGCATGCGGAAAAAAAAACAAGAAAACTTCTAATACTTCTTTCGTCCACTTTTGTTGGCCTCTTAATTTTCGAAGGAATTGCTACGGGACACTTGCATCCAGGATGATGAATTATTTTCGGCGTTTCTTAATTGTCTATTCAATATCCTCAGCTGGGCAGTGACGGAATTTTCAGTTTCAATTCGGGAAATGCAAGAAAATAACAAGGTAGAATGTTCTGATAGTGCAAACTTTCTTCTCGTTGCTAATTACTGCTAAATCTCTGGTTATGTAGAAAATGTTTCTTTTGGCATACTGGTTTAACTTTCTCAGGCATTTAGGAGTGATGGCTTTTTTTTTTATTTTTTAAAAGGTTGGAGGGGACATAGACCGTACCCCAACCCTTAATTTTTTTTATTATATTTAATGCCTTGAAAGGCTACAATTATATATATATGATGCCTTTGGTATGGCTCGAACAATTGGTGCCTCTCGGGAGAGGCTTTTGAACACCCGACCTCTCGGTTGAGAGTAGTTAAGTCCCGTGGTGCCTCCTTGAGGCTTGATACTCAACCTCTCCGTTAAGATAGGTGAGTAGCTAAATGGGGCCTTTGGATAAGGCTTTAACAACAACGATGCCTCTGAAGAGGCTTGAACACCCGACCTCTCTACTGAGAGTTGTAAAGTCCAGGGTGTCTCTAGTGAGACTCGAACACCCAACCTCTCCGTTAGGAGAAGTGAGCAGTACCAGTTGAACTAGAGCTCGTTGGTATTTAGGAGTGATGGCTTTACATGTAATAAGGGTACTGTTTTAGAAAATGAAATTTATAATCTTATACCGTGTGTTTCGCATAAGTTATGTTTAGCTGAGAAGATATGTGGGCAGCAATGTATAGACGATAGTATAAAAGGGGGTAGAGGGAGTTAGAAACTTGGGAGTAGGGGTGGCAAAATGGGTGTTATAGATCAATGGATAATAGGCCATTATCCATGGTTATCCATGGATAATGGCCTATTATCCATTGATCCATAACACCCATTTTGCCACCCCTACTTGGGAGTCAAAATTTCTTTGTGATGCTTTAGGGTCAATCCTTCTAGTATCTTTTATATTTCCCACCCCTGAAACTGTTCAAAATAAAAAGTAAGGTGAGATTACTAGTTCAGGTTTCCTCATGAGCATTCTCTATAGTATAGCATCAATTGCTTGATATACATTCAACTCTGGAGATCTGTTTTTTACTTGGCTAGCTGTAATCCTACATATAGCCTTTCTATTCTCTCTTCATATCTTATCTACCACTTATTAGTAGTACCTCTTTTAGCAGTTGATGGAGCTTCAGCTGCAGAAATTCGGTATTACATTTGACCTCTCATGCAAGCTTGCAAGAATACTAGAGTTTTTTGCATGCCACATCCCTATGGCATTCCTCTCGGGGGTAGATACTAACCTGCGTAGATTGATCGAGTTGATTGTCTTTATTCTCAACCATTTGGCTTCAGTGGATGATCCTGAAATTTTTGACTGGTAAGTTTCTCTTGAATGAAAACTTCTATCATTAGTGTTATTTGTCTCCTTTGGGACACACACACAAAGAGAGAGAGAGAGAGAGAGAGTAATCTATGTTGTGCTTTGATGGATGTGAAAAAGGCAATTGAGCAACTATTGCTTTTTGATTGAAAGGATTATGAACTATATTAAGTTACCAACTCATCTAAAAGTCTTAAATATTAGAGGGGCAATAATGTATATTGAGCCTAATTTTCCCCTCATGATCGAGCTGTCCGCACGTGGATATATATACAATGATGCCTCATCAAGGGCATTACCAACCTAACAAACCAAACAGGGCGCCAATATGTGCATTCCCAATTTTGTGGACAATAAATGAAAGCGGGATGAGATGGAAAGGGCACTCTAGCAATGTAACTTGAGGTCCTTGGTTCCAATCCACATACCAACAAGCGGTCATACTTAC
This sequence comes from Codonopsis lanceolata, assembly GCA_013146195.2. Lineage (NCBI taxonomy): Eukaryota > Viridiplantae > Streptophyta > Magnoliopsida > Asterales > Campanulaceae > Codonopsis > Codonopsis lanceolata. Next base: position 182,977,864 of record CM028377.1, read on the forward strand.
CTATTAAAAAAAATGAAAGTGAGATGTCTGATGACTCGAACCATGGACCTACCAAAGTCGAACTCTAATACCATGTTATTAAAGAGGGTGTAAGAATCAACAGTAGCTAGGATTCACAAAACTGTCAATGCAGTTCGCAATGTAGCTATACTTGGAAGTGCATTGGTCAGAAAACTTAAAAAACAGCAGAAGACTTTTTAATATCAAGCAAGAATAAAACACATAGGTTAACCAAACAGTCTACAAGCCTATGCTTGTATGTGAAATCACCAAATCAACAACTCTCACAAGGCAACAAGTCTTGGAGAGAAAAACCCACAGAAACTAAGATACAGAAAACGTGGGATTAAAAAAATCAGCTTCCTAGAAAATCTAGGAAGGCAAACAGCCAATAGGTCAATGTAGTCCCGGATGAAGCTTCATCCGGAACTGCATTCAAACTTCAGCAACTATGTTTTTGTGAATGCTCTCCTTTAGTGTACCGCCTTCTGCTCTGCACTGCTATTTTGTTCTGCACTCTCTGTCTTCTTGTCTTCTGCCTCTGTGCCGTGTCTTTATTTATATGATAGAGAAGACCTACACATTAATTAGGAAACAAACTCAAACATACTAAGGAATTAGGAGTTAGCATTGGTAATCAAATAACCTACCTTAATTCCCTAGATTTTCTTACCAAACAAATAAGGACTCTTAGAGACGTTTTTAAGGAATGATGGAATAATGCCAAGATTTTGTGTCCAAAAATATTCCTAAACTTTAGGACCAAGAAAACCAAAATATTATAAATATTTTGTTTCCAAAAATACACCTAAACTTTAGGACCAAGAAAGGTAAGAACAAGACCAAAATAGGACATGCCTATTTTGCCCTTACAATCTCCCCCTTTGTTGAACCTTTCTGGTCAAAAAATATGACAAGTGTTTTTCCAAAAATCCAACACAAACCAGTTTCACCAAAATCTGCATTGTTAGTATAACTCCCCCTGAATTAGGCAATCAAATAAGAACTATAAAGCAGTATGCAGCATGCAAATATCCCAAACCAAACACAGAGTATCTAAAACAGAGCAGGGTTATTACATACCAAATATTCAGACCAAAAATTTAGACAAAGTATATCAAACCAAATTACATAAAAAGACAGAAACATGCAAATACTGTTTCTTCTTTCTTCTTCAATGTGCTTCAAGCATCCTCATCTTTTGTTCTTTGAGTAGGAGCAGGATCAAAGGGAGCCACAGCTGCATTAACACCTGGCATTCTATCTCCCCCTGTTTGGCCAGAATACATATCCAAGAGGTGTACTGGGTCTCTAAGGCTTGAAGGTGTGCAATCTGAGACTGAATGAACACCATCTGTTCTTGGATGAAGGACAAGGCCATAGGAGCTGTTACCCCAGCAGATAAAGGATCAGAAGCTACGTATTACCAGATGCAACTGCAATGGGAGTTGCATTGGTCAAAGCTGGAGCAGGTGCAGGGACTTCAGGATTGGAGTCAGAAGGTGGAGCAGGAGCAGGCATAGCAGACTGAGAGCCAGGAGCAGGTGGATAGGGATAAGCCAGGGGCAGATTCATAATTCTATCCCCCTTTAGCAGTTTTGTGGAAATATGAAGGGGATCAAGGATAGAAGTCATTCTCTCAGTTTCTTTGGGAACAATGCCCTGGGCTACTAGAATGTTGTAAATTAGTGAAGGATAAGGGAGGGCTCTTTTGTCCCCTTCAGATTCAGCAAGGGAAACTACCTTTCTAAACACAAAGTCACCAAAGTTAAAGGGCAGCCCTAGACCTATTTGACACATAATTCTTGCAGCTCTTCAGTAACAACATTTTAATTGGAGGTAGGAGCCCAATTGGCACAACATACTTTGTGCATAACAACATAAAATGAGGTTAGCTTGGAGGTACTAACCTTGGCCCCTTTCCCTGGCCATTTTGAAATCAACCCACCAGTCAACTCCTTGACACATAAATTCAAATCAGAGATCAGCCCAACCACACCAACATCATGAGTCCCACAGTGCCTATTTATGAGGGTGGGAGAGAATTCTACCATGTGATTCCTAACAAAAACCTTTCCAAACAATGGATCACTAACAGACATGATTTTCTTTTCAAGGTTTGCATAGAATTCAAAAATTAACTCCCTAACATATGGTGCAGCAGAGGATAGGGAAGTAAGAAGACCTCTATCAGAATAAAATTGAACCAAATTTTGGGCAGTAAGGTCATCCATTGGCATGACCCTTTCATCCACTAATCTCCTAGCAGTGTTGTATCTTAGAGAAGCAGTAGAAAAAATAAAGGTCTCAGAAAATGGATTACATACACCCTCCTCAGCAGATGCAGCAGTGAATGAAGCTCCTCCAGAAGTTACATTGGGAGCTACATTGGAAGCTGCATTGGTCATGGAGGCAGCTCTTCTTCTTGTGAACCTCACTGGAACTTCATCACTGTCTTCAGAAGCTTCATTTTCTGCAAAATCTTGGTCTGAGATATCATCAAACTTAGAGGAACTTGAAGACTTGGCATGACTAAGAGATGGTGAAGGAATGGGAGATGCATTCTTCAAGTTCACCAAATACTCGGCCAAAGTTCTCTGTTCATCAGAGAAGCTCATGTCTGAGACATTGATTTCATGTTCAGCAGGGGATCAGCATTAGAGGCTTCATCATGTGCAAGAGATTCAGGCTGAAAGACCACTTTGGGAGAAGGAATTGGGTAGTCTTCATCAGCAGCCTCAAGGGGAGCAGGTTCTGCAGAGCTGCTTCCAATGTTGTGGGATGATGCACGAGGTTCAACAACAAATTGAACCTCATCATCGGAAGCCACAAAATCCTCATCGTCACTATCACCGACAATCTGGATATCTTCTTCAAATTGCCCAGGAGTAGTCTTGTGCCTTTTGGCCTTTTACACCTCAAAGTCACTAGGATTTTCAAAATTGCTTGGAATCCCTCTTAATCGCTTTGATTTGCAAACACTAGGGTTTCCAATTTGGGGGAAACCTATCAAATCCCCGTGGTCTTCAACGATGATAGCATTGCCCTTTTCTCCAGGAAGGATACACGAAAGGGGTTCTGGAAGAGGATTGATAATGACTATTTCACTGTCATGGGGAAATTCTGTTGATGTAGTGAGAGGCGATGTAGCTTTGGGGGAAGGAGCACTGGAAGGCACATTGGCAGAAGGGTTTGTTCTTTGGGATTTTGAAGGGCTGGAAGGAGCAGATATGCCATGGTGAATCGAGGGTTTATCAGAGGGGAGAGATGAAAAGAAGATGGGGGCAGTATGGGTCCTTCAGCAATTTGGGGATGAGTCTTGAGCAGAAGGAAATAAGTGAGTGTGAGTGAGAATTCCTTCAATCTTGGCTGAATCACTTAAACAACCACAATAACGAGATTAGCCGTTAGTGACATAAATCAAGGGAATGTGAGGGGGCTGATGAGATAACTCAAAAATTTTGATTTTGAATAAAATCAAGGTTGACCAAAAAATCACTCACAAAACCTGCTAGAAATCTGATTTTGACTTGCAATTAGTGAGGGATAAATGAGAGTACTGGATATAGGGATAACCATGATTTCTTTTCAAAACTTGAATTTTTTGAATTTCAAATAATAGCATGGATTCATAACAAACACACTAAAGGATATACCCAAAATTGTACAACCCCAATCTGTAATATAGCAACATATATCCAATATGCAAAAACTCTTAATACTGCACAAAGATTAGACTCCCATTTAATATTTTTCAACATAGAATACTTTGGTAATTATTTTGCAATTTGAGATAAGGACTAAATTTCAACAGGCTGACATTATCAATAACAGAACATGTCCTAAAATTTATGCCTAACAAAGGATGAAAAACAGATCAGACAGTTTCTAGTCTAATGCAGTCACACACATGTGAAAAATGTCTAGATCATCTTGATGTAGTTCCGAATGAAGTTGCATTGGGAGATGCATTCGCCAAAATTATGATTTTATGTTTACTTTTTCATTTTTTGCTTATAGCAACTATACTTATCTCCCACAAATTCCATAGGTACTTTATTTCCCTAGGAGCATAGCTTTACTTTATTTCAAGCATATACAGAACAAGTCACTAGGAAACTTTCACACTATTTACCAAGGGAAACCATTTTGCTTTTCATCCACCTATGAAATCCAAGGATTCATAGTCCCAAAAGAAAATTGTCACAAACCTTGTTCATAGGTAGCTATTTTCCGTTAGGTAGCTTTCACACTTTTTCCAAGGGTATCCAATTTTCTCAAGATCAACCTATGAGAACCTAAGTTCCATAGTACCAAGATAAAGTGCTACAACCCTTGTTTTTAAGGTAGCTTTTTCCTTTGTGGACTTCAAACTTGCAATACAAACAAATGGGAGAGAGTAGAGAATCAAAACAAAGAAGTCACAACTGATTTTGAATACAAATCCCAGGCAACAAAAGGCACAAACATGTGAGATAGATCTAGTGTGCCCCCTAAATACACAATGCAAGGATGCCTTTTTTTTTATTTTTTATATATATAGCAAGTGTAAGGTCACATGACACACATACCAAGAAATTTCCTAAGATTAATAAATCTCTCAAAATCTAGACTCTTAGTGAAAATATCAACCAGTTGATTTTCAGTCCCTACATGTTCTATGCAAATAACACCTTGTTCAACCAAGTCTCTAATAAAATGGTGTCTTATATCAATGTGTTTAGTTCTAGAGTGTTGAATATGATTTTTTGCTATACTTATTGCACTGGTGTTGTGACAATACATGGTTAATACATTACTTTGTAGGCCATAATCCTTGATCATTTGATTCATCCATAAAAGTTGTGTACACACACTACCAGTAGCAATGTATTCAGATTCAGCTGTGGAGAGGGCAACACAATTTTTCTTTTTACTAAACCAAGAAATCAAGTTATTGCCCAAATAAAAACATCCACCAGATGTACTTCTCATGTCATCAACACTACTTGCCCAATCAACATCACTAAAACCAACAAGGTTGGTATTAGTGTGTTTTGTGTACCACAAACCCATAGTAGAAGTCTCACCAACATACCTAATTATACGTTTGACAGCTTTCAAATAAGAGACTTTAGGGTTTGCTTGATATCTAGCACACAAAGACACTACTATACATGATGTCACTTCCCAGCTCAAATATAAATGTACTTCCTATCATGCTTTTATAGAGTGTATGGTCAACACTTTCCGACTTCTCATCTTTGCATAGTTTGTTGGATGTACCCATAGGGGTTTTCTTTTTCTTTCCATCCTCAAGACTGAATTTCTTCACCAAGTTAAGTGCATACTTGGCTTGAGAGATGAAGATCCCTTCATGCATTTGTTTTATTTGAATCCCAAGGAAAAAAAGTTAATTCTCCTACCATACTCATTTCAAAAGAAGATGTCATGCAATGCACAAATTCCTTTTCTAAGGACTTGGAAGGGGACCCAAACACAATGTCATCTACATAAATTTGATCAATCAAAATGTGTTTGTCTTTTCTTTGAATAAAGTGTCTTGTCCACTTCTCCCCTTCTAAAACCACTTTTCTCAAGATGGTCTGTAAGTCTCCCATACCAAGCTCTAGGAGCTTGCTTGAGATCATACAAGGCCTTCTTCAATTTAAAAACATGGTTAGGTTTATGAGGGTCCTCAAAACCCTTTGGTTGTTCTACAAAAGCTTCTTCTTCTAGAATACCATTTAAAAACACTCTTCACATCCATTTGTTGAAGAGTAATGTCAAGAAAGCATACAATGGCAAAAAGAAGACGTATGAACTCAATGCGGGCAACAGGAGCAAAGGTTTCATCAAAATCCACCCCCTCAACCTGTGTGTACCCTCGAGCCAATCTTGCTTTATTTCTCATATCTCTCCCACCTCATTTGATTTGTTTTTGAAAATCCACTTGGTTCCAATAACATTCACGGAGGTCTAGGCTACAGGAATCAAACATCATTTTTAGAAAATTGATCAAGCTCATCTTGCATGACATTGATCCAACATTCATCTTTTAAGGCTTCATGCACATTTTTTGGTTCAATGGTAGACACATAACATGAAGCATGAAACTCTTCACACTCAAGTGTAGATAGACAAGCTAGTTTCCTGTAGTCGACCTTACCTTTCTTCCTAGTTGACATTCCATCGTGCACATTACCTATGACTTGTGAAGAGGGATAGACTTTCTGAATGCGGCTAGGAATGTCTTAAGAATTTCGGGTTGTTAGAGGTCTGGAAAATTTCGACCAATGTAGCTTCAGATGTAGCTTGTGATGTAGCGCATCGGAATCGTACAGAAACGACATCACGAATCTCATCCACTGAATTTCAGTGGTTGCGAGAGTCAGTATCTTCGATGTGACGACCGACCGGACCCAATGCGAGATCAGGAGTCGTGCAGTCAAATAATCAAGTTAAACACATAAGCATGCATAGGAGGATCATAAAATTCATGTGGCGCAACATTGCATACAAACAACAACTCGGCTACACTTGGCCGGAAAAGCAACCTAATTTAAACAAGTCATCGGCGTTACGGCCGAACCCAACAACTACTCCTACAATTAACACATGCTTAAACAACTCAACGGCACAACATGGGAGACAACAACAACAATAATATTTTAAACAAGCTTTAGCGGAAGCGTGATGAACCATACACATATGAACAAGCTCGACATATAAGTCGGCATACCAAAAGATTACAAATATCAAATATTTAAGTTACTACAACATAAAACCCCAAGCCAAGTCTACATGACTTGCTTCCCAACGATCCTTTCCAAAATAAAAGATTAATCAATTAAAGTCCAAAAGCAACCTCGCTCACAACGACCAAGCGAGCACGTGAATCTAGCGTGGGATGTCTCCTCGGCTTTGATCTAAGGAAAACAAAGCAAACAAATAGGGTAAGTCGAAAGACTTAGTAAGTTACAAAATATGCATGTTCATGTTATAGCATGACATTTATCACAATTATGACATGTTATCATCATTTAACACTTAGCACCTTATTCACATAAGTGCGTAAGTAAATCATACAAGTAGGATATGATAGTCACGGCCGCTTAGTAGCTCACGCAAAACATTACATTGCGGTTCGTGCCATCGATGTTATGTGAATTCATCGACTATCGTCGAGTACTACTCGATCTCAATAGCAAGCCAATGCGGCACTTAGCGTACGACAAAGGGGCTACTTCCCCTTTGACCCACGGTGGAGGGTGTGTGGAGTCAGTGCGGCGATCCATAGCGAGCACGAATCCCATAATTCGTGAAGGCGATGCATCGTCCCACCCTGACTTGATAAACAAACCATATAATGCCAGCTGGACTCAATGCAATGCACAAGTAGGTATTTACTTGACTTAAACCAATTAAGGACGAATTCGACAAGAGCGGGTTCGACCAATAAAAAGAGGGGTTAATCTCTACCATAAAATCATATCAAGGCAATTAAATTGCACAAAACCATCTTTCGTAACAACTTGTTATAATCAATTAAACCAAACTCATACTTGAGTAAATCAAATCAAGCGGTGTTCAAACCGTTAGGGATTGAAACTAGAGTTTAACACGTTCAAATATTCCCTAGAGTCGACTCCGTTGAGTCTTTGCTCTAAATTCCCAATTTTGGAGAAATTGAAGCTATGTGCTTCATAACCCAACCTAGGTCAATTTTAGGTTCAACAAGGTATAAATTCACCTAAAACAATTTAATGCAATTCATGATCCTTATATAGTCCAATATTAAAGATACAACACATAACAACTTTCACACATATCATAGGCATAATTTAGGGCATTTCCAAATAATTTCACTTTCATCAACGAACATAACACATTTTTCTAACATGTTCAAGACCTCAATTAACATGATAAAAGAGTAATTTAAACTCCCAAAGGCAAGAAATTCACCTAGACATGCTTCTATCAAAATCATACATTTAAAATTTCAAATGGAAAGCATATGAAGCATTTATGTGTCCTCATTGACCTCACACATCATAAACTTTGTTTCCTTAGGGTCAATGAGAACAAAATGAAGATGAGTAACTTACAGCTTGGTGAAAACTCAAGAGAATCCAAATCGAACGGTGAAGTCGTTCCTTTTCGTCACCCGTCGAGAATCCAGAAGTTTGGCGGCGTCGAGCGGTGGAATCCTTGGGGATCGGAGGAAGAAGATGAAGCTAGGGCTCAAAACTCAAGCCCCCAACTCTCTCTCTCTCTTGCAGAGAAGTAGGATGAACAAATGAAGAGTTCTGAAAATTGGTCAAGACTTGGGTATTTATACCTCAATCAGAGAAGGGTACAAGGGGTATTTCTCAAGTGCAATTAGTGAGTGTTGGGAGTAATCAAACACTTAACCAAACTAAATTAACCTCTAATTGATGTTAGGACTTGATTAGGACTAAGTGTGGGTATTTAGGAAGGGTTTAGAGGGGGTTTAAAGGGGGTAGGATAGGCATTTCACGACCTAACTCAAAACAGGGGAAGAAAAATCCCGTAGCAATCTGCCAGGTGAGGCGGGCGCCACACCTCCATCTTGACCGCCTCAAACTCGGAGCTTCTCCCAAGTTCAGTCCATTTTGAATTTGCTCTGCCGGTTAGGCGGCGCCATGAGGGTCCCACGGCCGCCTCGGCTCCGGAATGTCTAAAACTTGATCTAAACTTGATCTAAATGGTCCCAAACTTTGGGCAACCATTCTAAGGTCTAACCCTACTCAAAATGAGTCGGAAACACACCAGAAACAACTCGGAACAAGATAGAACAAGGCGCGAACCACTTTAATGAACAACGAATCAAACTACAATCAAACACCATTCAAACTAGGATATCTTGTACATGAAAGAGACTTGTTTCAACATGATTAAGACCTGAATATAAAGCCAAGAACTCCACGAACACTTCGTGCGTCGAAATAGAAGCAAATACGAGCAACGAGGAAGAATCGCTAAGGCCAACTACAGCGATTAAACCGGCGATTCTACAAACAAGTTTATATGATTCTAAGCATGTTATGGACTTCTAGAATGATCTATGAATGATTCTAAGGCGTTTATATATATAAGTAAACAAGTTCACAATCAACAAGAGAAGTATAAAACAAGCATAGAATGCACATGCAAGATTATGGGGCGTTACACTCTCCTCCTTTAGGAATTTAGTCCACTAAATTCTTACCAAGTTCATCAAACAAATGTGGATGCTTCTCGCATCTACTTCGTCTCCCAAGTCGCTTCTTCAATGTTGTGGTTTCTCAAGAACTTTAACTAAGGGAATCTTCTTGGTTCGTAGCACTTGCTCTTTGGTATCCAAAATCTTCCGGGCTTTTCAACATGACATATCAGGCTCAAAGCGTGATCTCTTCATACTCGAGTACATGGGACTCATCCTTCAAATACTTTCGCAACATGGAAACATGGAATACATTATGAGTCTCAGAAAGTGACGGTGGCAATGCAATGCGATACGCTAAAGACCCAACTCTCAAGAATCTCGAATGGTCCAATGTACCTCGGTGTAAGCTTCCCTTTCTTGCCAAATCTCTTAGTACCTCTCCTCGGTGTCACCTTCAAGAACACGTAGTCGCCCACTTGGAACTCAAGATCTCGTCTTCGATTGTCTGCCTTAACTCTTTGTCGACTTTGAGCGGTGCGTAAAGCGATCTCTAATCAACTTCACGCTCTCAACCATTGTTGCTAACTGGGAACCCCAAAGTTTCGCCTCTCCACTTCATCCCAACAAATTGGCGATCTACACTTACGCCCATACAAAGCTTCATCGGCGCCATCTTGATACTCGGCGGTACATTGTTATATGCAAACTCGGCTAAAGGTAAGTGAGAATCCACTTTCCCTTGAAATCCACTGCTTCAAACATCCTCAAAATCCTCCAAAATCTCAATCGGGCCGACCATCCGTTGCGGATGAAAAAGCTGTCAGAGTCTAATTTGGTACCCCAAAGCTTCACTGCGCATTGCCAAAATCTGGATGTGAACCTCGGATCTCTATCGGACACAATACTAACGGTACGCCATGAAGTCTCACGATCTCTGAATGTACAAAGCTGGCGAGTCAGCGAATAAGTGATGCTGATCGAATAAAGTGTCTGGAGACAGTCAATCTATCGACTATAACCCAAACTGCATTAAAACCTCTCCGCGTCTTGGCGGTAACCATCACGAAATCCATAGTAATGAACTCCCATTTCCACTCAGGAATCTCAGTGGTTGTAGAAGTCCAGCAGGCCTCGATGCTCGGCAACTTCTGGCGACAAGTCAAACACCTTGACACATACTCATAATTTCTCTCTTCATTTTCCACCAAAATTGTCTTTTCAAGTCTAAGTACATCTTCGTGCTCCCGGGTGAATGGTATACCTCGATTTGTGAGCCTCATCAAGAACCAACCTCTTCAAGTCATCATTAGAAGGAACACAAATTCGACCTCGAAATGTCAAAAGCACCCTCACTATTAGTCACAAAATCGGCGATACATTCTCACCAACCCATCAAAAATTTTCTTCAATTCAGGATCATCCCTGGCTTCTTTAATCTTTCCAAACAAAACTGGTGTAGCACGAATATTCGCGAAAATCACACCTCTATCAAAACACAGGACTCAATCTCGCAAGTCCTCAACATCTTCCATTCTCTAACCATCATACCACGACATGTGAACCTTCCTGCTTGAGGCATCCGCTACTACATTTGCCTTCCCGGATGATATAAAATAGATTGTCAATCGTGGTCTTTTAGTTTCTCCATCCACCTTCGTTTGTCTCATGTTCAACTCCTTTTGGGAAAACAAGTACTTCAAACTTTTGTGGTCGGTGAAGATCTCAATTTAGCTCCATACAAGTAGTGTTTCCCACTTATGCAAAAATAATCGCGACAACTCCATATCGGTATGTCGGGTAATTACGCTCGTGAATCGACA
>CM028377.1:182988931-183018058 GCA_013146195.2 Codonopsis lanceolata
CTTTCTCGACATTGGTGCTCGAGTTCTTCAACTCTTGTGGTGTATTCTTCATCAGCAGATGACTGTTGTCTGATGGAGCGAGAACGGTAATCAAGTTCTTCTCATAGCATGTTGTTCTCGTCTATCAGAACTCGGTTTATAGAACGCAGCGATTGTCTCTCCTCCGTGATGGCCAGATCACGTTCGCGCTCGGCTGCTATTTGATCATCTGCTTCGAGAGCTTGATCGTTGAGCTACAGTACTGGAAGGCGTCTGTGACCCAGGTGGAAGGTTATGTCGTGAAAGAGCTGGTAGAAGAGAGTTGAGCAGAGTGTGACATACTCGTTGCGGTGAGCCTCCATATTGATCTTTAGATCAGTAGACTCGTGCCTGACCTCTCCAAACTTGATCCAAACATCCTTTTGAAATTGTCGGAGGATGGCGACATTTCTGTCAGCAGCCCTAGATGATGCAGTGGCAATCTTAGCAGCAGCTGTGGAGATGCTTGTTAATTCTCCCAGCCTATTGTAGATGGTATCCAGGCGTCTCAGGATTTCGTCGTTTGTCGGTCGGGACGGAGAGAGGTCGAGGTCCACTTGTATTGGTTCAGCAGCAGCAATAGATGTGGTGGCATCGACAGTGGCGACATGGCGGAAGGGCTGCTGGAGGGGTGGAGTTCTGGAGTTTAAGGTTGAAGAGGAATCAGGTCTAGGGAAGGTATGGGTTGAAGATGAATTGGATGAAGGTGGGGAGGGAGGAGGGGTTGGGGGTATTTTAATATTTGTGTCCGAATGATCACATATATTTGAAGGGGATAGGAGTGGGTCAGTGGCGAACCAGAAGGAAGGAGGGGGATAAGAAAGGGCTTCTAGTCTCAGAAGGGTAGGTTTTGGTGAAGGGGGAGTAGGTTTGGTGAAGAGGTCTTCCATTGACGAAAGTTCAAAGATGAACCTCGTAGCGGTAGAGGAAAGAGTAGGGGAAACCAGGGGGTTAGGATGAGGGGAATGGGTTGGTTTCGTTTGGATGGTGTAGAAGGGTTGGTTTGGGTAGGAGTGGGTGTGATAGGAGTGGGTGAGTGAGGAGTGGAGGCGGTTTGAAGAATAGTTGATGGGAGAAAGCGGTGTTTGGGGTGGTGAGTTGATTGGCTCCTCCTGAGGGATAGATTCCTCCAGAGGGTTAGGCTCCTCCTGAGTAGATGACTCAGTAGGATGGGTTGAAGAAGGGGTAGGAGGTTGGGTACCAACAGACTTCCTTTTCGACCTCAGCGGTTGGATAGGAGATCCATAGGCTTCATCGGCAGAGATGATAGGGTCTGCTGGTGGCTTGGTTGGAAGACCCTTATGCAAACGCATGCGTTTGGGTTGAGGTGAACGCGAGGGTTCGTCAGAGGGGGGTTTGCGTTTAGGGGTTTGGGATGGCTGGGGAGTGGAGGTTGTTGGTTTAGGATTGGATGGTTGGGGAGTGGAGGTTTGTCCAGCAGCAGCAGAACTGCCAACAGACTTTGCACGTCTACTGGCCTTCAGTTCTTTCCGAATCCAATCTGCTTGAAGCTCTTCAGTTTCAGTTTCTTGCCTGGCCTTGGTACCAACAGCAGCCTTGGTCTTGGTGAAAATATCAGCCAAGACCTCAATCTCATCTAGTGAGAAACAAGTCTCCTTTCTGGCCTTTGCAACCTTGACCCACTTTAATATATGTTCAGACTCATCTGCTAGCTCTCTGGCTTCTTGCAGAATGTCACGGGCAACAGTAGAGGTGGTCTTCTTAGCCGCTGCCTTGGCTGCAAGAACAGCTTCTCTAGTGTCGTCATGTTCGTCCATGTCGAATCGCGTGACCATCATAGGAGTGGGCTTTTCCATTTTTTCAGCTACAATATTGGGGAGCCCTCTTTGATGCCTCCTCTTATTCTTGTGCTCGACGTATTTGTTGAGGAAGGTAGCAGTTAGCTGTTTGTCCTTTGACACTTTTGTGAGCTCTTCTGGCTTAACGGTAGAGTTGATCTCTGGCGTATCCCTTAGCAGGGAATTGATTAGATGGACGAAGGGCCTCTTGTTGGAAGGGCTGTTCTTCACTGTCGCGATGTAGTTGCGGAGCTCATTGAAGATAATGGCGCCGAAGTTGAGGTGAGTTCTCTGGTGAATAGCGCTTGAAAGATTTAGCTCTTAGGCGGTGAAGATGTCGTGGACTCCGTTCTTTAACAACAGAGACTTGTCCAACAGATGACTCGAACAATAGACGTCCAAGGGAAAGATGTTCCTCAGCATTTTTCCTTGAGGTTCCTTTGGAGTATTGGTTCCCCTCATTGCTTCCCAGGCTCTGTTAGCCTCAGCAATGGATAGCTCACTGTCTTCGTGTAGACACCCCAATTTCGTACCCCTGGTACGTAACATTGACATTCGATATCAAGACCTGTTAAAACTTAACAAATGTCAAGTTACAGGGTTTAAAAATGCAAAAGACAAAGCAGGATGCGCAAAACAGTAAAATGCAGGGGTTAAAGTGTCCAAAAAGAGGCAAAGAAAGGAAGGCTGACACGGTCAATATGCAATCTGGGTGCGGCGCCCAGATCTAGAGCCGTCAAAATGGGTCAAACCCGTTGGGTTGGTCCGCCCCGCCATATTAAAAAGACGGGTTGGGTTTTAAAATACTACCCAAAGGCGGGCTTTTGGGTTTGACCGCGGGTGTATGTTAAGCTGGCGGCGGGGCGGGTTGGTCCGCCAATTTTGATATTTATTATATATATATATATATATATATATATATATATATATATATATATATATATATATATATATATATATATATTATATTTATAATTTAATTATAATACAAATTTAATTAGTGTATTGTATTTGAAAAGTCAAACCCTATATTACCTACCATTATTATTCTTTTTCCTGCCATATCAGTGGTCACCAACCCTCTCTCTCCTCACACCTCACCCAACCGACTCAGCCACTCTCGTCTCCCACAGTCCCACATGCCAATCACCCCCAAATCCAAATTTCCCCCATTTTTTTCTTTCTTCTTCCCATACTCCGAGTGGCGTGTGTGATGTCCGCATGATTCCGTTCATCCAACAAGACATGAAGACAACAACTACTATTCAACAATAATTCTTGATCTCTTACAAAGGAAACCCGTGAGGCCGTGAGTGACCCTCTCGATGTCTCTCTCCTTCAAGTCGGCCATTGTTTGATTTCTCTTCTTCTCCGTCTCAGTCCACCATCGCTGCCGGCCTGCCGTCTCTTTCTATCAGTCCGCCATCGGCCCATCGTCGTTATTCGCCCTCTTAGTCCGCCATCCGACCATCATCGAGCTGAGCTCTCTCTCTCATTGTCGGTCGGCTTTTTTCCCCAATCTCTCTGTCGAGAATAATATGATGCGTTTCTGTGAGTTCTTTGTTGGGTTTCTTCATTTCTTGAGACTCATTTAAGGTTTTCATCAAGAAGTGTTTATTGATCTTTTTTTTTATCTAAGATGTTTCTGTGTATAAAATTTCCCCCTTTTTTGTTTGATAAATTTGAATGCATGATGAATATGGATTTGGTTTTTAGTTTTAATTGAAAATTTTAGTTTAGCTTACAGTTACAGAATAATACAGATCTCTTCCTCAAAAAAATTTCAATTAGCGGGTTGGTCCGCCCCGCCCCGCAACCCAAGGTGGGTTGGGTTGGACCAATGCTTTTCTGGTCCGTCATTCTCGCGGGTTGGTCCGCCCCGCCCCGCCAATTGGCGGGGTCCGCCATTTTGCGGGTTGGTCCGCCCCGTTGGTCCGTTCTGACAGCTCTACCCAGATCCTTTGGTGTCGGCGCCAGGCTCTGCTAAAGTACCCCCCGAGTTAACGCATTGCACAAATTCTCAAGCACGCAGTACAAGCTGATGAAGCATAAAGAACAAATTTTAATCCCATCGATGTCCCTCCTTCAGCCTATAAATAGAAGGCCCCGGGTTCACTTTCAGGGACAGAGAATTCATCTCACTTTCAGCGTTGTTGTTACGCCGAAGAAATATAGAGCGATCGTGAGATAGTGAGCGCCCTCTCCTATAAAGCCTCGAAGCTCTGCCAAATCTCCTCTAAACACAAAACCAACCGGTCAAAGTGAGCCTTAGTTCCCCAGCTAGGTTTCCAACCTATTCTCTCGGTCCAAAAATCTCGAAAAGAGCTTGCTCGCCCCGAGTAAAGGTCAAACCGCGAAACAAGCGGCTTGTTCGCCTGATGCCACAATAGCAAGCGGCCAAAAACGCAAGCAATTGCTGCCTGCTAGACGGTGCCGAAGCAAACCTTCGAAGCCCATTACCCGAACCGCAGCAGCAGCAGCAAAAAAGACTCCCTCTCCCGGAAGGACAGAGTGAGCACACCACGCTCTAAAAGGTAAGCCTTTAAGAGCGTTATTTATATAAAAAAACTATTTTCCATTCGGCCCAATGTAAAAATATAAGTTGTTTTGCTGATCGGAAAAAAGGAAAAGGGATTTTTCGGTTTCAGAAAATGTGGATGGATCATCCGGTGTTTTTGAGTTTTGTGGAGCATCAATGGAATCGGCAGGTGACGGGCAGTCCTATGGAAATTTGGCATAGAAAACTCCACTTTCTCCGGCAGGCTCTAAAGAATTGGAATTGGTCAGTGTTTGACCACGTTCAGAGAATGTTAGCTCATCATCAGGATAATATCTTACGGCTTGAAGTTGAGTTACAAAATGGGAGAACTGATGCTCTAGAAGAAGCCTTGAGGGTAGAGAGGCAGGCTTTGGTTCGCTGTGTTAAATGGGATGCGGAGATGCTGCAGCAAAAAGCTCGTCTAAGTTGGCTGAAAGATGGGGACCGAAATACGGCATTTTTTCATGCTAGTGTTAAAGAACGTCAGAAGGCGAATATTATTCGCATTAAAAATATGGATGGATCTTGGTGTGATGATGATAATAGTATTGGAATGCAAGCGGTTGATTTTTTCTCCAATCTTTTATCTCGTTCTGATCATGTGCTTAGAGAGGATTTATTTGTGAATTCTACAGGAGGGCTTCAGGCAGAGGACAATGATTTACTTTGTAAAATTCGATGGAGGAGGAGATTTAGAAAGCTATTAATGATATGAATCCTGACAGTGCTCCAGGTAATGATGGTTTTATGGGCTGGTTTTACCGTGGGTGTTGGGATATTATTAAAGGGGATGTAGTTGCTGCAGTTCAGGATTTTTTCCATGGAGCTAATGTTCACAGGGGTCTTACGGCTACTACTTTAATTCTGCTTCCGAAGGTTAAAAATCCGAGTAATTTCGGAGATTATCGACCAATCAGTTTATGTAACTTTTCAGGTAAGATTTTGTCCAAAATTATGGCTAGTAGAATTGCGATGTTTCTTCCACAATTAATATCTAAGGAACAGGCGGGTTTTGTCCAAGGCAGAAGTATTCAGGAGAACGTGATGCCGACTCATGAGATGGTTCACCGGATAAATTATAAAACTCGAGGGGGTAATGTGATATTTAAATTGGACATGTCAAAGGTATATGACCGAGTAGAGTGGGATTTTCTTATTCGAACTCTTCGCTCTTTTGGTTTCAATAATTCTAGTTGTTCCCTTATTGATCGGCTTATTAATAATAACTCGTACTCCCTGCGAATCAATGGAAATAGTTTTGGTTTCTTTCACTCCTCTCGGGGCGTTCGTCAGGGGGATCCACTGTCTCCCCTTTTGTTTGTGATGGTGCAAGAGGTTTTGTCCCGTAACATTAATATGGTTGTTCTATCTGGAAAGATTATCCCCTTATAATCATGGTCGTGGTGGAGTAGTTATTTCCCATCTTTTGTACGCGGATGACATGCTCTTATTTTGCAATGCTGGGAAGAATTCCATTCAGGCGCTTCGAGGTATTATGAGAGAGTATGAGGCTTCTTTGGGGCAGCTCATTAATCTGGCAAAGAATGGGTTCTATGTGTCTCAGAGTTGTTCCATTCGATGTAGGAGAGCCATTGCTTCTTGGGTAGGATGTTCGAACAAATCCTTTCCTTTTATGGGTCCCTCTTTTTCATGGCAGATCTAAATGAATTTATTTTGAGAATTTGGTGAGCCGTGTAATTCATAAAATAGATGGGTGGAAAGCTAGGTTGCTATCTTTTGGAGGAAAATTAACCCTTTTAAAATCAGTGCTGTGTAGTGTTCCAGTTTATACGCTTGCTGCTATCAAAGTGCCGAAAGCTATTCTCAACCGGATTGAGCGAGCTTTTGCTTCCTTTTTGTGGAATTCTAATGGTGAGCGATGGGTCCATTGGATTGCATGGGACGTAATCTGTCGGCCTATGTCGGAAGGGGGTTTGGGTCTTCGCCGGTTGCATCATATTATGGCTGCCCTTCACGCTAAAATGGCTTGGGCTGCTATGCAAGGCACATGTCTTTGGGATAATTTCGTGCAGACTAAATACATGGCTGAAGGTAGGGGTTTTAATCGTAGTATGGTTTCTAAAGGTTGGAAGGCAGTGATGTATCAACTGGAGACTCTTAAGAACAATTCTCAATGGATTATAGGATCGGGAGATGTCCCGTTCTCAACTGAAAATTGTTGTGGAGCTATTCTTCATGGTCCGCTGCCAACAGACACTTTATTGAAGGTGAAAGATGCTTGGCCATTTATTGATGAATTTCTTCCCATTATTCCTGATCAGTTCCACATGGAGATTCGAAGAGTTTCCATTCGCCCATGGGTTAAGGACAGGTTGATTTTTATGAATACAACTTCCGGCAATTTTGAGAATACTGCTTTCTATGATTTGATTCGAGCTCGAGGTCCTCAAGTGTCTTGGGCATTGAAGATCTGGTAGCCATGGATACCTCTAAAAGTTAGTGGTTTTATTTGGAAACTTTTCCATGGCGCCATTCCGGTTGACGCAAAATCTGAAAATTAAAGGGGTTTATATAGTTTCAAAATGTGTTTGTTGCATTGATTTTCCAGGTTGTGAATCTATATCTCATTTGTTTCTTCGGTCCGAAGTTTCTAGGGAGGTTTGGAGAATTTTTTCGCGGTTTTTTCAGATTACCTTGTCTACTATATCCTTGATTCATTTGTTTCAATCTTGGACGGTTCACAGTATTCGGCATCAGCTTGGAGCCTGTGGTTTAGGAGTTTTTGTTTTCGGGTGTTGGGAGCTGTGGAAGGCCCGTTGTAATGCTATGTATGATTCTCGTCCCATGGAGGCAGCGAGCATTATTCAAAAAATTCGGCTTCAGCTTCAAGATATGAGTTGTGTTTATCATCTGTCTTTGTCGATGGGGTATGTTAGTCGCCTTCGGTTAGAGATGCTTAATGTTCCTATTCAAAGGGTTAAGGTAAAGCGGGGGAAGTGGCTTCGTTGGGAGAGACCTAATGTAGGAGTTAAATTAAATACCGATGGTTCTTCAAAAAATGGTGAATGTTCAGGGGGAGGTATAATTCGAGATAGGGAGGGGAATTTGGTTGCTGCTTTTTCCATATTCCTTGGTCAGGGGTCCAACACGTATGCTGAAATCGCTGCTCTTAGCTATGGTCTCAAAATGCGTGTAGATCGTGGTCTCTCTCAGGTGGTTGTGGAAACTGACTCTAAAGTGGTGGTTATGGGTATTAAAGGGGATAGTGCTTTTCCATGGCGTTACAGATATGAGCTGGAGGATTGTAAGAGGTTTAGTAGTGGGATGGAGTTGCATCATGTGTATAGGGAGAGGAATAAGGTAGCCGATATTCTTGCTGCAGAAGCTTATCGTCACCGTAGTAGCCATTCCTATTATGCTGTTGAGCAGTTTCCTAGACAGATTCTTTCGATCTTTCGACATGATTTGCTTGGTTTGTATAGCTATCGGAAAGGGTGATATGTTTGTTGGTTTTTGTATCCTTTTCTTTGGTTTGTTTTTTCTAGAGGTCAGGCTCCTTCGTCCCCCCATTTTGTTGGGTAAGGCTGGTTGTCCCCTCATATTTGTTATGGTGTTTTTAATTTTAGTAAATGCGCAGGTGCCGCCTGCTTCTTTAAAAAAACATTTAAAAGAGCCATTATTATGGCCAAATATTTTTAAATGTATTTGTAATTATTGGAAGGAGGTGACTGCAAGTCCGTAAATAATGTAGACATGGATGTATTCGTTCTTTTTAATGCTTTATTTATTTGCTAGATAAATATAACAAAAAGCATACTCTAGCCAAAAATTGTTTTTGAGACCAAAAGGGCGAGTTGGGTGCCTAGCACCTTCCCAGCTCGTAACTTAGCCTCCAAACCCGTTTTTTGCATTCTCTGGTTTTATTTTTGGTTTTTTCTTTATTTTCTCCTTAAAATTAAGATGGCGACTCTGTCAAACATTTTGGATCACAGTGAGGCCTCACAACATCCTTTCTTACTATTTTCCGTTTTCCCCTAGGCAAGGGAGAATGAGAATGAAAGGGTGATGTATTCCTGCATCCTTCTATCCCCTAAAAAAGGGATAACTTGATACAGAAAACCCAAAGCACTCATAGTGATCCGAAATAGGCCTTAAGGTAGTTTTCATAAAGTCCATAGTGGGGCCCACAACATCCTTTCTTGCACTTTCCATTTTCCCCTACACAAGGGAAGATGCGAATAAAAGGGTGATGCTTTCCTGCATCATGTTATCTCCTAAAAAAGGGATAACCTGATACAGAAAACCCAAAGCTCCCATAACGGACCAAAAATCACTGAAGTGACCGAGGCGTATTCAACAAGCTTCTTGACAGCACCCTTTCCGCATTTTTAATTTCGTCTTCCCCTAGACAAGGGAGGGTGGAATGGAAAGCGTGGTGTCCGCACCGCACGCCGCGCACCCCTAGAAAAGGTCGCGCAGGGCGCGAGGCGCGGGCGGCACTCGGGGCACCCACACTCCGCCATAGTGAACTACAATGACTTTGGATATCACCTTGGCAGACAGAGAGAAGGGACATCCACGAATCCACCCTCGAATAGTAGACGATGTCTTGGGATTTATCTCCATGCGCTGGTAGAATTCTTCAGCGAGGAGGAGGCTGTAGTCTTCGTCGTGAAGAGTGAAAAGGGGGAGAATCCCATCCTTATTCACGTCCTCACACATTTTTGCTCCGACAGCAAATATGCGGACATACTTCAAATCAATGCACATACCCAGGAGGTATGTTTTCGGCGGTAGCTCTTGGATAATGTCGTGAGCAGCAGGATAAAGGGGAAACCCAGGAAGGTTGACGGAGGGGTTAGGGTGAATGACTTGTTCTGGGTCAAGCACCTTCCTTTTTTCAATCTTTGCCTTAGCATATGATTTCACCTATAAAAGCAGTTTTTAGAAATTAGGGCTTTTCACATTGACAGAACAAACAATCAAGGATTTCATTTTTAAGGAAAAATAAAATAAATCTTTAGATAGAAAATTGAAACCCTTGAATGTTGTGAGAATTAAATACAGAGAAATATCAATAGTTAGTTCTCGAAGAAATAAGTATTTAAAGCATAGAGAAAACCATTGGTTTCAAGGTTTTGAAATAAACAACAATGGCGGAAACCATCAGGATACGCAGAGCGTCCTTTCATATTCCTCAACGAAACGACTCAAAAGAAGAAATTTAAGCAAAGAATCATAAGATACTAAACTAATGAGTATCGTAACGCTTACCATTGTTTCTGTAAGGAAGAAGAAGCGAAGAGTAAAGAAGAATGGAAGCAGTTGCAGAGACGAACAAATGGTTTGAGTAGAGAGAGGGTTTGTGAAAGTTTTAAAAAAGGCGGTTCAAAGTCTATTTAAAGAAGGAGAAGAGTCATTTTAGCGAAAATGCCTTAGATGATTGACATGTGTCTTTCATAAGGCTTTTAGTTTAAGATATATTTCAATTTAAACAGCGAAAAATGACTTTTAACCCCTTAGCCTTTTTAGAAAATCCTTTACCCTTTAAAAGACTGATAACTGAAATATTAACCTGGTCTTAACGAAGTTGAGCTAAAACACTAACAAAGTTAGTAACAGTTAATGTCTGCCGGTATGAAAGAAAAACTTTTAAACTTAAAATTAAATTTTAAGATGTAGGATCAATCATACCAAGATTTCTCCTTAAATAAACAAACCTGGTAGCATCTAGTGGCATGGTGAGAATATCAGCCAATTGATGTTCAATTGGGACATATTCCAAACTGATGTTACTTTTTTCTACACGATCCTTGAGGAAATGATAACGAATATCAATGTGCTTTATCTTTGAGTGCATCACTGGATTTTTTGAGACTCAAATTGTAGAAGTGTTGTCACACATGATAGGAAAATTTGCAGTCTTGATGTTGTAGTCTACTAGCGGCTGCTTCATCCAAAGTAGTTGTGAGCAGCAGCTGCTGGCAGCAATGTATTCTGCCTCTATGGTTGAGTTTGCAACCGATCCTTGCTTTTTGCATTACCGAAAGACAAGTCTATTTCCCAGAAATTGACAGGTCCCACTAGTGCTTCTTCTGCTTACTTTGCAGGCTGTATAGTCTGCATATGAGTATCTAACTAGATCAAAGTTGTTCCTTCTTGAATACCAGATACCCAGATTTGTAGCTGTTGAAACATATCTGATTTTAAGTTTAGCAGCAAGCAAGTGTGATTCCCTTGGATCTACCTGAAATCTAGCACAAACACAAACAGCAAACATTATATCAGGTCTACTGGCAGTAAGGTAAATAAGTGAACCTATGATTCCTCGATACTTGGTCACGTTTTCTTGCTTTCCCTTCTCATCTTTATCAAGATGACAGTCAGTAGACATTGGTGTCTCGAATCCTTTAGTTGAATCAAGACCAAATTTCTTGATAAGTTCCTTTGGATATTTGGTTTGGCTGATGAAGATCCCATCTGAAGTCTGTTGAATCTGAAGTCCTAGAAAGTAGGTGAGCTCTCCCATCATGCTCATCTCGAACTTGCTTTCCATCAGCTTCTCGAATCTTTTGCACATGCTTTGATTTTTAGATCCAAAGATGATGTTGTCCACATAGATTTGTACCAGAAGAGAATGACATTTGTTCTTGAGGATGAACAGAGTTGTATCCATTCTTCCTCACACAAATCCTTGTTCGATTAAGAACTTGGATAGAGTTTCATACCAAGCTCTGGGAGCTTGTTTGAGACCATAGAGTGCTTTCTTCAAACGATATACTTGATCCTCTTTGCCTTGGATGACAAAGCCTAGAGGTTGTTCAACAAATACCATTTCTTGAAGATCACCATTGAGAAAGACACTCTTTACATCCATCTGATATACCTTGAAGTCCATGAATGACACATAGGCTATAAATAGTCTAATTGCCTCTAATATAGCAACATGAGCAAATGTTTCATCGAAGTCAATTCCTTCTTCATGTCGATAGCCTTGAGCAACTAGTTTAGCTTTGTTTCTGGTGACATTTCCGTCTTCATCTCTCTTATTCCTGAATACCCATTTGGTGCCTATGACTGGATGGCCAGTAGGTCTTTGAACTAAGCTCCACACTTTGCATCTTTTAAACTGGTTCAACTCTCTTGCATAGCTTTAATCCTTCGATAGCTTCATCAATCTTCTTAGGCTCGATTTTAGACACGAATGCGAAGGCAAACATAATCTCATTTCGAACACTGCTTCTCGTACGAACTCATGAGTTGAGATCACCAATGATTTAATAGATGGGGTGATCTCTTGTTTCAATAATAGCTGGAGGAAGATCACTTCTGATGAGTTCTTCCCTTAAAGATTCTGGAGAGGGTAGAGAAGGTGATTCACCAATATCAGGTTCAAAGAGATAGGATCTTCGAGACCTTCATTTTCTAGTGAACAAGAAGGATGAGTTATTTGCAAAGGTGTAAGGGGTAGAACAAAAGAGATAGGATCTGGGTCAACAGAAGGGTTTGAAGAGGTACCAGTAGAGTTAAAGTCTGCTGGTGCTGGATTAGTAGAATTCGAAGAGTTTACTGTTGGAGGATTCCGAGGTGGAGAAGAAGTGGAAGCTTGATTTGTACCTGTCTCAACATCATCAGAATCATCAACAACATTTGGAGCCACTCGTGGCTCTAATAAATCATATTCATCAAAAGTAACATGCACAGATTCTTAATTTTTTAAAGAAGCTTTTTTAAATATGCCAAATTCTTTTGAATGATTGGAATAGCCCATAAAAATTCCTTCGTCTGATTTTGAATCAAATTTGCCTCTATATTTTTTTCCATTATAAAAAATAAAACATTTACAACTGAAGATTTTGGAAAATCCTATATTTGGGGCTCTTCCTCTCCATATTTCATATGGAGTTTTATTATGAAACTTGTATACCAGAGATCGATTCTGTGTGAAACATGCAGAATTGATGGCTCCTACCCAGAAGTATTTCGGAAGTTTAGCTTATGCCAACATAGTTCTTCCTGCTTCAATGAGTGTTCTGTTCTTTCGTTCAGCTACTCCATTTTGTTGAGTCCAGGCAGCAGAGAAGTTGTGGTCGATCCCGTGGTCATCACAATATATTTCAATATTGTTATTTTTGAATTTGGTGACGTTGTCTGATCTGATGTCACTTATGTCTTCAAGCTTTTGAGTTTGAAGTCTTCTTAAAAAGTGGTGACTAGATCATATGTCTCATCCTTTGAAGTCATTGTTTCAATCCAGGTGAATCGAGAGTAGTCATCAACTACTACAAGTGTATACTTGTCTACGGAGATACTGACGGTAGTGATTCGTCCAAAGAGATCCATGTGCAGAAGTTGAAGAGGTCTGGAAGTTGACATAACTGACTTGCTTTTGAAGGAATACTTATAGTTTTACCACTTGACAAGCCTTGCAACTTCTGTCGTGGTCGGTAGACACCGTTGGTAGACCTTTGACAAGCCCATCTTTGGAGAGCTTGGAGAGGTACTTGAAGTTGAGGTGACTGAGACGCTTGTGCCAAAGCCAACTGTTGTCACGAATGTTGTTAGCAACTAGGAAAAGGCTGGAGGATCTCCCTAGAAGGTTTAAGTCCACGACATAGACGTTTCCTTGTCTATTGCCGGTCAGCAGAGTTGAGCAGGATTCACGATCTTTGATGAGACATTGGTTGGAGGAGAATTGGTATATAAGACCTTTGTCGCATAATTGGGATATGCTCAGTAGATTATGCTTTAAGCCGTTCACTAGAGAAACTTTGCTGATGGAGAGACTTCCTCTAGTGATTGAGCTATAACCAATCGTTTTTCCTTTTGCATTGTCGCCAAAAATTACCATTGGACCTTTAGCTTCAGCTATATCTGAGAGTAGACTTCTATTCCCTATCATGTGCCTTGAACAGCCATTGTCGAGGTACCAGATGTCCTTATCTTCTGAATCTATAGCCATGAAGCATACCTGAAAGAGTCAAAGGAACAAGGTCCCCTTTATTTTCTTTTGGGTCCTTAGGATTAGCAACCTTTTGGGACCCGTACCTGCCTAACCTTGAGAGAACTAGGTCTCTCAGATTTTGGTGTGAACCTTAGCAGGCATTCTGAGGCCAGATGGCCTAAACAATTATAAGAATGACATAGATGAAAGTTCTATGGATGACTGTGATCAACTTTTGCTGTAGGGTGCTTGTGACTTTCTTTATTTCCAACAGCACTCTTAGGTTTAACATGCTTGTTGACAATAGGCTTAAGAGGTTTCTTGTGAATGTTCCTTGATCTATTACCGATAGACTTAGCCTTGGCTGGTCTGGTGTTAATAGATTTAGGAGGATTTAACAGAATTCCTTTAAGTTTATTGTCAACTAGCTTGGGAGCCTTGGCTATTTCATAGACAAACTTGACAGGTACCAACAGAGATTTCGTTGGTTTACCGCCAGCAGACTTTGCCTTAGCAGAGTTGCTGTCGGCAGACTTTGATTTCTCTACCATTCCTTTAACAAGATTCTAATTAGAAGTAGTCTCTTTGGCTTTCCATTTGTGAGCCTTGGGGTAAACATATGGTACACTTGTATAGCCAAGTCCAATTTTACCCTTGCTGTCGAAGGTCTGTTTGGAGAAGGAAATATCATCAGTAGTCTCGGAGCATTCACCTTTCTCTGTGACAGAAGATCATGCAAGGTTGGGTTCATCATTATAGCCTAAGCCTGATTTATCTCCACTTGGCTGGACAGGATTCCTTCAAAGGTTTCCTTTGAGCTATTCCAGGAGTCAATCGTCTTTTGGAAGACAATTTTCTCCTGGTCTAGTCCTTTGATGTGTTCAATCAAGCAATCAACTTTGTCACAAAGGAATTTGTTTTCTCCTTTTAGCTTGATACTCCCATGTTGACAACTATTAATAGTTTGAATCTCAGCTGCCAGGAGAGATTTCTCGGCAGCAAGCTTTTCATAGTTCTTTGTGAGTTTTACATAGGCTACTCTGAAGGAGTTGAACTCCTCAAGCATATCTTGATTATCCTTGAGCAGTTCTTCCTTACTGAAGCTTTCATAGCTAATCTCAACCTTTACGAAGGGACTAGGTGAGATTTCGACTTCATGTTCAGAGTCATAGGTGGGTGTTAGTCCCAAAGGGCACAATAATAACCTAGAAGGGGGGGGGTTGAAGAGCTTATTAAACACTTAAATTTTTTCGTATTGATTCCTAAAGCAAGCACTTACAATCTATTGAAAAGATTGAAGTAGCGGAAGTTTTGCAAGGAAGACAGACTAAGTCTGTTGGTGAAGCACTACCGGTAGACTTAGCTAGTTACTCAAGTTTGCTGCTAAAGGAATAAGTTAACATATATGAAAATAGTCTAAAGCAGTAAGTAAAGAACACATGTATTTTGATATGGTTCGCACTATAAAGAGTGCTACGTCCACCACCAAGGCAGTCAACCTTGGATTTAAATGTGCACTATGTTTTCCACTAGTTCTATTACAGAAATTTCAAATGGATTGTGTACAAAATATTTGACTTGTGTTTGGGGGTGGGGTATTGAATATGTAGACAAAACATAATATTCAACGTGCAGAAGAATAGTAGAAGGAACAACAATAAGAAGCAAAAGATTAATGGTTGATGCAGATCTTCTTGTTGTTGTTGAGGACTTCGTTGATCAGTTAATGATCTCTTGAATGCACTGAGTATATAAAGCTTGATGTTGTTGTGAAGATTCAGAGCATTGTTTTCTTCAGTCTTTAATGACAGTATTTATAGCTTGGGCATTCTTGAGATCGTTAGAGAGGACGAAGTGAGTAACAACTCTATTAGGTTGAATGCATTAAATGCTTGGAGCTGTTTGTTGACTTCTTTTTCAACTGATACTGAGAAGGGAATGGTGAAGAGTTGTTGTAGAAACTAGAAGGTGAGCGACAGTCAGAGTTGCAGACCTACAGTAGTTGGTATAGTCTGTATGTGTCAGTCTGTACACCTGCTCTGTCACTTTTCAGGAGACGAAAGTCTTCATGCTTTTTCGGAAAAGCTGGAGGGACGTGTTTGAGAAGTCAACGTTGATCTGGAGATGATTTAATTCAAATTTAAACTGATTTAGGTTTGAATTAGATAATCCACTTAAGCTTTGACGTCTGGAAGTCTTGGACACGTCATACTATCCGAGTACAGACAAGGTCTGCCGCTGGAGGTTGCTTAAAGTCTTCCGGTGAAGCCTTCAGCCGAAGTCTTTCGCTGAACCTGTGAAGTCTATAAAAAAACTATTCTAAGGCAAAGTTCTATACACAGTTGCCACACTAACTGGTACGCAACCCATTTATCCACTAAGTATAGAACCTAATGTAATGAATGAACAAATGCAAATCAAGATACAATGAGAAACAACAACGTGACTTTATTCATGAGCTATTAAGCATTTATTGGCTTACTCATAATCATCCTCATCCTCTTTTGAATCTTTCTCAAACCATGTAGCACCCTGCTTCTCTTTAATGTCCTCAGCCAGCATACCCTTTTATTTTTGAAATTTCTTATAAGGAGGCTTTCGGTATGCTTCAAATTTTAGCTTTGGACATTTAGATGAAAAATGACCAGGTTTCCTACAGTTATAACACACGAGCTCATTATTAGATGAGCCTTCAGCAGTCTTTCTAAAAGGCTACTGGTGTGTGTCTTTCCTTTCATATTTTGCAAATTCCTTAAAACGTTTTACAAACATAGCAAACTGTTCATCAGGAAGAAAATCTTTTTCACTAGAGGAAGTGGATGGTTCGTTATCAATTGGAATTGCTTCTTGTACCATGGCTGGCAAGGACAAAGTTTTGAACTACTTATCCTGCTCTAGAGCTTGACTAACTTCGAGCTCATAAACCTTTAAACTTGCATAAAGACTACGAAGACTCATTTCATTTAAGTTTTTAGATTCTTTCATGGCGGTAATCTTAACGGTCCAAAGACTACCTAGAGAGCCTAGAAATCTCATGTTCATTTCTTTCTTGTCATAGATTTTACCAAGAGAAAAACAACTATTTATTACCTCACTGAAGCGATCGTATTCTTGTCTCAAGGTCTCCTTGGGATCCTTTTTGAAAGAGTTCGAATTGCTGGATGAAGGTGTACTTCCTGTTGTCTCTTTTATCTTGGTCTCCTTCCAAGTATTCAACAAGAGCTTCCCACATCTCTTTGGCAGAAGTACATCGAATCACTTGTTGGTAGGTACTTGTGTCTAGTGAGCTTGTAATGATGTTAATGGCTTTACTGTCCAACTCTACTAGTTTTCTTTCGTCCTCAGTCCATTCTTTTTCTTCTTTTGGAATTTCTGGAGGATTTCCACCAACGGTTGCCAGAAGATTTGGCTTCATTGGTACATGACGTCCTCCTAGCACGTACTTCCATAACCTGTTGTCAATAGAATTTATGTGACGCATTATCTTATCCTTCCAAACATCGAAATGCCATTCGTCCAATATTGGGACGTGGTTCGCATTAGACGTAGGTAGCATATAATGTGTTTGTGCCATTGGATCTTTATCTCTCAAGAGGTTAATCTTGGAAAAACTGATTTTCGAAGAGTTGAGCTTTGATACCAATTGTTAATCCCAAATGGCACAATAATAAGCTAGAAGGGGGGGGGGTTTGAAAGCTTATTAAACACTTAAAACTTTTTGTAATAATTCCTAAAACAAGTACTTGCAATCTATTGAAGTGATTGAAGTAGCGGAAGACTTGCAAGGAGAAACAGATTAAGTCTGCCAGTGAAGCACTACCGGTATTACTTAAGTTTGCTGCTAAAGGAATAAGTTAAGAGAATGAAGACAATATAAAACAGTAATCAACAAAGGAAGATGAACACATGTATTTTGAGATGATTCGCACTATAATGAGTACTACGTCCACCACCAAGGCAGTCAACCTTGGATTTAAATGTGCACTATATTTTCTACTAGTTCAATTACAGAAATATCCAATGGATCACGTACAAAATGTTTGACTTGTGTTTGAGGATGGGGGGAATTGAATATCTGGAGAAACAGAATATTCAAGATGTAGAAGAATAGTTAAAGAGTACAACAGTAAGAAGCAAATGATTAAAAGTTGATGCAGATCTTCTTGTTGTTGTTGAGGACTTCGTTGATCAGTTAATGATCTCTTGAATGCACTGAGTATAAAGACTTGATGTTGTTGAATAGATTCAGAGCATTGATTTCTTAAGTCTTCAATGGAAGAATTTATAGCTGAGCATCCTTGAGACCGTTGGGGAAGACAAAGTGAGAAACAACTCTATTAGGTTAGATGCATTAAATGTCTGGAGCTGCTTTGTTGACTTCATCTTCAACTGAGGTTGATCAGGGTATGGTGAAGAGTGGTTGCAGCAACTAGTAGGTCGACGACAAACAGAGTTGCAGACATGCAGTAGTTGGTACAGTCTGTTTGTGTCAGACTGTGCACCTGCTCTGCCAAATTTCAGGAGGCGAAAGTCTTCATGCTTTTCGGAAAAGCTGGAGGGGCGTGTCTAAGAAGTCAGAAGCTGATTGAAGATGGATTAATTCAAATTTAATATCGATGAATTAAATAATCCACTTAAGCTTGATATCTAGATGAGTTGGACACGTCATGCTGTCCGAGAGCAGACAAGGTCTGCCGCTGAAGGCTGCTGGTGAAGTCTGCCGGTGAAGCCTTCAGCCGAAGTCTTCTGCTTAAACATGTGAAGTCTAAAACTATTCTAAATGCAAAGTTCTATACATAGTTACCACGCTAACTTGTATGCAACCCACTTAGCCACTAAGTATAGAACTTAACGTAATGAATAAGCAAATGCAAATTAAGATACAATGAGAAACAACAGTATTTGCTGCATAAACAACATATGATATCTTATCTGTTGAAGGTTTCAGCAGATAGATTTAGACTTGTTACAAAGTCTAAGAATAACTTAAGGCTTTAAATCAATTAGGTAGCTATCTTAACTTAATCGTTTCAAGTAAATCTAAGACATGCAGTTTCTACATAAGTTTTGTCTTTCCCCTTAGACTTGTTTTCATTCTTCGGGGACTCTGTTGTGTAGTAAAGTTGTGCTTTGGCGAACATTTTTTCCCGTGTGTCCGAGGGACTCATAACCAACATAGTTCTTAGCTCGTCGGACTTCAAGCTGGTCAAGAAACACAGAGTAATCTCTGGCTCGTATACACCAGTGACGTGATCCACCTCTTTTGTGAACCTCTTTAGATAGCTGGTAAAGGATTCATGTGCCCCTGTACGATTTTGGCTAGATCTAGCCGGCCTCTAGGTGGAGGTCATGTTGTGCCGAATTCGGCCAAGAAATCATTTATGAACATTGCCCAACTGCTGTCCGATCCCCGAGGGATTCTTTCCATCCACTGTTGAGCCTTCCCTTGGAAGGCACCTGCAAATGCTCTCATTTTAAGAGTCGCATTGTCTGTGACCAAGCGGACTTGTGCCTCAAAAGATCTAAGCTATTCATTTTCCCGCGTCTTCCCCAAATACTTGTCAAAGCTGAGAAAGATTACCCCGTTTACGGGAGGAGCATTCTTGATCTCGTCTATGAAGGGTCTGCCTTTGGTAGGTTTGATTAACCCGTCAGACTCGTTTGTAACTGCTAGCTCAGCTATCTGCTTGTCCATATCTTGTTTCATGGCTTCCATCTGCTCGGCCAACCTTTTTTCAACATCCACCATGAGTCTGGTAGAAGTAGTACGACCCACTTTAGGGTTTTGGCGGCCTCTGTGTCCGCTTTGATCGGGAAGAAGATGATGAATATCTACAGGGGTAGTATGTGGGATCATAGGTAGCTTCAACCTCCTCCTCTATTTGATATTTATGCCTTAGCTGCGATTGTACAACTTCAGCGTCTTCTCGAGCTCTGCGTCGATCATCCTTATAGTGCCGAGCATGTTCTCTGTGTTCGTCTTGTCGAAGACGATAATTAGGCACTTACAGGTGACTAATCCTGCATTCTAGTTGGTATCCGTGTCTTTTCTCATGTTCACTGCGACTAGAAACGATGTTGACAACAGACTTCAATCGTCTATTCAGCATAGATTCTTGTGGTGGGGCATGGCCGCCATCAATAGGAGGTGGATGGTTGACTGCAGGGATTTTTTAGTCAACAACTGGTACTGGGGCATGACCCAAGGCTTGCAGTTATTGATTGGGTGTGAACATTTAGTTGTAATACTGTGCATGAGCTACGAGGGCAGCGGCTTATTGCTCAGCGGGCATCACGGGCACAACCGCGTGATTACCTTTTGCAGGTTCCCTTTGCTGATTGAGAAGCTCTCTCAGATCTTGGGAGCGGGCATGCCGCTGATGAATTAATTTGATCCCAAGCATCCGTATGCTCTTGCCCCTAGGTTTTGCTAGCAGCCTGGGAGGACACATAGTCTTCAATATATGGTGTTTCATCTACATGTATTGCACACTATCTGATTTCTTGTTTGTACTCCCACATGCAATGGTTGGGGCCCTTTCGGGGGGAGATCACCCGACGCGTTATTCGTTGGTTGGTTGCCAAGTTTTGACTTACAATCGGACGTGCACTAGTTGTAGCGTGATGTTTGCTATTCTTTCCATCCATTGTAACGGTGTTGCTTATTAACAAAATAACTGGAAAACGAGTATGAAAGCTTCATTTTCTGACAATGGAAACAAAGTGATGTGGAAAAACTTGAGTCTTGGGCCGTCCAATTTGACGTAAGGATATCTGGGCTTGAGTGTATGGTTTAGATTGCTTCTATAACATGTAAGAACACAAAGAAACACCTTAATCAAAGTGCAAGGATTGGCCTTGCGAATCCACTCTGGTGTGAGAGTAAGAATCGTGTGTGAGTCAAAGTATTTTGTTAGAGGTTTGAGGCTATAAAAAACATGTACCTTGTTTAGGGTTTAATTGAGAGGTATATATATATAGGCCCCCAAGGTCATAGAATCCTTGTAGGATTCAGTTCCACAGTTACCTAGTAGGTTTAGGAGGAAACTCCTAACTTGTAGGCGTGACACGTGACTGATCGCGTGATTGTTGGAACAGACATGGTAAGTACTCCTTTCATATAAGGTAACCTTTGACTTGTCTTCGAGAATACGTCTCTATTGGTCGTGGTCGTATGCTTTCCCAAGCAGGTATGGCCATGCTTAGATACCATTGGTATAAATAAGATGTCAAGTACAACTCCCGGGCTTAGCCTCCTGGTCGGATAGGCATGGCCTATGCTCGGCCAGGTTCAGACAGATTATAACGATGATCTTTGCTTGAACATTCTTCTACCTCTGTCTACTAGGCCTGTGGGTTCCATGTTAGCGAGCTCGTGACTGACACGTGATGCTCACACGTATCTTGTTCGTGACCCACTTTGGGCCGGGCACATCAATACATAATCAAATTAGCAATTACATGCATTGATAATGGTGTAAGGCTTAGAGCATCATTAATGTTAATGTGAATGCGAAAGAAATTATATGCAACTTAGGATTTACACATTTTTTGAAAGAAAAAATCTCTTCAATGCAACCGTGGATGAGACTGTGGATACGTGTTAACCAATTTTTTTTTTTTTTCACATTGTGGATAACAATGTCAATTTTTCCACATTCTACTTGAGGGTGTGAATATATCATAGTCAACATTTTTTTCTTTTAAAAACTATTTTTATATCTTGTTCTCTTTTTATTTTATTTTATTTTATTTTTTTTGTCAAATTTTATTTTAGTGGTGAGACGTGTATTACATAAGATCAATTCCACATTTGCATTGGAAAGATTCATTTCAATTGAATATAAATGAATAGAGAAAAAAATGTCACATGTTGATTGATATTATTAATTATTGCGATCATATAAGATCAAATACACAACTGTTTTAAGAAAGCCAGACTAAAATTCCTAGGGAAACACACACTTTCTCACGCACTAGTGGTGCAATTTCAATAGCTTTCTTTCTTTAGGGTTTAGCGGCTAGGGTTTGCATGCTGCCAGATCTGGTACTGCCGGGGGCTCCTCCTCCGGTGGTGGAGCATGTGGATAATGGTATCAATCGAACGGAGGGAACGCCTTCTCCTAAATCATTTGCGGAGGCTGTGACGAGTAAGGGGGAAACGCAATGTCAACATCCAACAAAAACTATTGTATTACGGGATCTTCCTCTTCCACCTAGACAAGCTGTATTGGTGGAGAATGAAACAGGTGTTTTATTTTCTCAGATTGAGATGGAGGTTGCTCACGCACAGTTCTCTAACACTCTTATCCTTAAATTTTCGATCGGGAGACCATCTTTGCATGTTATACAAGAGCACATCTCTCAATCTTGGCGGCTGAATGGCGATTTTGTTCTAGGGCTTTTAGACCTGAGACATGTGATGGTACATCTATCATCGGCTGAGGATATGGTCAGGGATTTATCGAAGGAATCCCATATGATCCAGAGGTGTATGTTTAGGTCCTTTTGATGGACTCTGAACTTTGCATATCGACGGGATAGCACAAGGGTGGCGGTTTGGGTTCGATTACATCACTTACCTCTTTCTTTCTTCAATATTTCGTACCTTCAACGTATAGGCAATGGGATAGGGAATTTCCTAAGAGCGGATGATAGAACACTAGCTTTAATGCATCCCATGTTTGCCCGAATTTGTGTGGAAGTTGATGTATCTAAACAGCTTCCGACTCGCATGTGGCTGGGTACTTCCAAAGAGGATGGTTTTTGGCAAAGCATTGAATTCGAAGGGAATATTGCGTATTGCTCAGGATGCGGTTTGCTAGGGCATTTGGCCATGGAGTGTCGTAAAAGGTTGAAAGGGTCTTCTAATAAAACAATGGCACAGGAAGAAAAGGGTAAGCCGAATATTGGTATGGAGAATCGTCTAAATAGACAACCAACTCAGGGTGCGTCTTTGGGGCATGGACTAGTTCCTCCTGCTGGGGTGCCTTCAGTTGGGGTTCCTTCGCAGCAATGGCAACTTGTTAAGATATTAAAGAAGAATCACAATAGTTCTACATCCCATGCAAAGGATAATCTTGGCCAAGAAATTGAGACTGAGGTTATAGATGTGGTTGCCTCTCTTAGGGTGGATGGGGATATTCTGAAGCGAGGATGTACCTCTCAGGCTATGCCGAGTAGTAATGATGAGGTGATTTCCCCATGCAAAGATGATGATAAGGAGGGGGATCTATCTAGTATTTCGAACGTTGTTAACTCCTTATCAAAGGGGCAACTGGAGGAGACCACAACAGTTTCTAATGTGCGAGCATCGGTTGCACATTTAGGTCTTGATCTTTGTGAATGGGTATGACTCGGCGAGAAGATATTTCTTTGTAGAATCCTTTTGATCTTTTGGCAAATCTAGATGATAGTGGGGCAACCATCGAGACATTACCAAGGGGTTCGAAATCTTTGGATCGATATCTCCCACCGAAGTCCATCAAAATAAACCGCACGGCCTCCCTAGATGACATTAAGGACTTGGAGCAATCGAGTAATACTGATGCGAGAGTTTCGAAATATTGTAGTAAGTTGGGAAAGAAGGCGAAAGAAAATAAATATGTTCAAGCTAACGTCGCCTAACGAGGCGAAGAGTGGTAAGGATAAGGCCTCGGAGTCCCACCCCTTGCATTGATGTTTTTATGACGATCCTTTTATGGAATATGAGGGGAATTGGAAATAAGGAGACGATTGATTATATAAGGGTTTTACTTGGGCACACTACAAGAAAATAGGGTATTTGGGAAGGCAAAAAACCGTGCCAAATACTGCCAAAACCGTCCCAAATAGTATTTGGCACGGTTTTGGGACGGTTTTGGCTCCTTCCTAAATACGAGGGTGCCAAATACATTTGTCTCGGCTCAAAACCGTCCCAAATACTATTTGGGACGGTAAAGGGACAAAGGGTTTGATAGGGTGGTGCCGGTTAGCGTGCATTTGGGCGGTTTTTGTTAAACCGTGCCAAATACTTGCATTGGGGCGGTTTTGTTGAACCGGTGCCAAATAGTTTTTGGGACGGTTTATCGCCCTCCCAAATAGTAGATTTAGGCACGGTTTTTATTCCTTCCCAAATAGTTTTTTGGCACAGGGTTGCCGTCCCAAATAGTAATTGGCACGGTTTTGGTTGCCTTCCCAAATAGTATTAGGGACGGTTCGGTTGCTCTCCCAAAAGTTTTTGGCACGGTTTTTTTGCCCTCCCAAATAGTATTTGGGACTATTGTGTTTGGCCTCCCCGCGTAGTATTTGGCACGGTAGATGCCCTCCCAAATACCATTTGTGACCAATTATTTTTGTATTTGATATCGTTATAATATGCTAATTATCAAATGGAAAACAATTACATTTTATATAAATGAATTGAAATCATAACATAAACTAATTATATAGATAAGTTTCTAATTGGTACCCAATTAGTCAAAAGCATAACATAAAAAACATTCAAAATAAAAGTACAATAAAAAAAAGATTGTATGTAGATCAACTACCCTTCAAAAACTAAAGTTCCAATAAGTATCTTTCTTATACAAAAGTATCTATTAAAATAGACAGATCACTTCATTCATCATTGAAATAGCTAGCTCAAGTCGTCCATCGGTGAGTTGGTCCGAGCCTACAACAAAAATTATATAATTAGTATAAATAACGCCAAAAAAAGAAAAGAAAAAAAAAAGAAGTACCTCAAGAGATCTACACTATAAATTAAGGGTACTAGATCTACCTGTCCTACACTAGATCCAGAGCCATTTGTATCCACACGAGGAGATGATGTTGTTATTCCATGTGCATCCAATAAATGTTGCATGCGCTTAATTTGTTCAAGCATTATAGTTTGATTGTTCTCAAATTCAGATATTTTTTTAGCCATGTTTTCGACTTCATCGGAAGAACGTATTGTTAAGGTTGACCGAGACCCAAACACCTCACGAGGAAATGGTCCTGAACCAAACGTCCTCACACGCCCATGTCCATCGGGCCCCATTACCCCATTACATCAACAAACACTTGTTCTTTGTAAGCTTGTGTTTGATTCTCTTCAGTACCTCATTAATTTTTTGAGTGATCCTTTCCTAAGAACACAAGAGTAACTCAAAAATTAGCGAACACTAAAGTAAATGACCATATATATAATAATACAAAATACTAAATTACTTACCACTAAGCTTCTTGTGTCATCGTCAGGTATGGTACCATCCTTTTTACTTCGTGTTTTGATGAACACGTTAGCACGAGATGTATCCTCATTATCTGCTTTCATCTAATTACAATACAGACCAATGTCTTACCCAGATTAGCCGGAACTTAAAATTTTCCCTAGAAAGGAAAGAATGAAATTCGCGAAGTGAACCAGAATCAGTATATAGAATAAGAAAACGATGCAAACTGTTACACAAGAAGCTAAAAAATAAATGTGGCAGAAAAATGATATCTTAAGTTTCTACTACTTTTATAGTGTAAATACCGGCATCAATGGTCATACAACAACAACATGAGCAAATAATGCTAAAACACAAGTCTCTGAGAGTGAAACAAGTAAAGCCTGTTTTACGGTGCTGAACCAAAGCAAAACCATAACTTTCTCAACAAGACAATAGATTGAATTAAGTCTAGAAGTGCGTATTTTCCATCGTTGTTATTACATCATCTCCTAATCCTTGTTTTAATAATACATGGTGAAATGCAATAAACAGTCCCTTAGCGCTAGCACAAAATAGCCTGTTTTTCTCAAAAATGGCATCTGTTTTTCGAAGGCAAATTCAAGAGCCGCTTTAAGAGGTAAAGTTACGATTAGCACTTCATGGGAAGAAGGCAGAAGCCTGCGTATAAATTAGAAATGATACATTACTTGGTAAATCGGTGTAAAGAAATGATATGAATATCAAATGATCAACATATGAACAATACTTCAATTTTTCAAGCGTAAGTCTACTTTCAAACAACTTAGTCCCAATCTTACTAGGAAAAGTAAATAAAGTTTAGGAATTAAGGTTTGAAAAGTAGCTAAGACACTGCAGGATGCCATGAAAATAACAAGACATCAGCATAGAAAATGCATTATGCCGAATAATATATGATTATGAGACTACCAAAATAAGCAAGTTCTTTCTCCATGACAGAATATCTTCTATAGTGAGTATCCCAATAATCAATGGAGTTTCATTATAAAACACTCGTAGTTACAATGCATGCAAATAAATAGGTTAGTATAGATTTCATCGCAAATGATGGGATCACCAAGACTTAAGTAGAAGATTTCGCAGATGGCTACCGTTCGATATTGAGTTTATCAAGACACTTACCGGGATATCCGAAAATACAGATTATTGATTCTCTCTCTCGCAGTTGTTCTCTATATGTTTCCTCTCTACTTTACTTTTCGATTCTCTTCTTTGCCTAATCCTCTTTACCACTCTTTTATTGGTGTTTACTCTCTTCACTCTTCAGGGTCTACGTCTTTGCAGCTCCTCTTATTGGTGCTGCAAATAATAGGATGCATCCAGCAGAGTTTCCAATAGCATCATTTACACTCACATTACCCGATCTCGGACACAGTTAATATCGTAGCATTTGCACTCTCTAGATATAGCTTCTGCTTAAACTCAAACTAGCATCTGCTCAGCAATGTAATTTCCAACTAGTGATATGAAACTTAGTAATCTATTTTTTTGTTTATCTTAAATCCTTAAACAAGCATAACTTTTACCATTCTCTTACAAGTCCTAAAATTAACAATAGTTGTAACCATACTCTTTATGAATTCCGACCTCACACAAAGATTACAAGCTTCCCAACACCGCCAAAGTTTCATGTTTTAATCATATATTTGCACGGTGAAATTCTGAACCACAGAATCCTCAATTATAGATAGTCAGCATAGGCCTTAACAACAGGGCACGATCTTTCTAAGTGAATCTGACTAGGACACTTTTAGTAAAAGCTCTTAAAAACAAGTTTTTTACACACACAAGAATATATATGCATGTGTGTGTGTGTATTTCTGGCATTCCAATCTTTAACTAATTAATAAACAAAAGTAGTAAACAAACTATCCACGCGCCGACAGACCACCAACAAGAAGATTGCTACGATACTATCATAACAACAAAACAATGGTGCACACCCATCGACGAGGGCACCCCAACAAAGCATTTATTACGCATTAACAAAACAATGGTGCACACCCATCAAGCGAGGGCACCCCAAGAAAGCATTTGCGTACAACAACAAAACAATGGTTCACACCCATCAAACGAGGGCACCCCAACAAGCATTTTAGTTATGTAGCTTACCTCTTCTCGAATGTTAGCGTGTGAAGTCCTTTCGGTCCTTCCGGTCCTGTGTGGAAACTGAATTCCGCATATCGCTGGAGCATGATAAATAGATGATTAGACCTTTATGCAAGATAAAAGCAGTTAAGGATGATAAAAGCAGGTAGACTATCATTCTTGATAGGCATTTAAAAGTGAATCAGGACGGAACATGTCGAATAATTCATTGTCACAGACTCTTTAATTTTACTCGTTGCTTAGGTAGCTAAGGGAGGAAATGAAGAGCGTAAACAAGTGTTACATAGAGATGCATTATGGCCATGTCTAAGGGCATACCGGTTGGCGTAGATTCTTCGTTTAATAAATCAAACCCCTCAAATAGTATAAGAGAGGCTAAACATAACAAGAGCCACTAAAGGGGTTTTAACCATTATTTGACAAAATTGAATATAAATCGGGAAGAATTATCATTTCATCAACAAATAGAGTAAAAGGCAACCAAACCTCAAAATCGGTGACCGAGCACGGATTTCCAACAATCATTGATGTGATCCATCATCTTTATGGTTCATGAAGTAACATATGATTCACACTCTCACCATCCCCTTGAACATGAAGCATCTACTCACATACATCAATACCACGTCTCGCTAGTTATCCCGTGAGGATAGCACCATTTTGCCTCCCAAGCAAAAAGGCCACTCTTGCGGAGTTTAAGACCAAATCTTACTCTTGCTAATACTACTGAATAATTTTGGTTATGATGGTTATCGACCACTATGAGTGTCTTTGTGACTCTGCCACATCCTTTACTACACTTTAGTCCAGTATCAAAGTGCTATACAAGTGATGCACAATGATTGTTCACATGTGGATCACATATTGAAATTAGAATTCACTTTATCCGCCGACATCTCCATTGTGGAGTGCTTTCCTACATCCCTAAATGGCAATGCCAAGAAAGATTAAGCCCACAAAGAGGAAAGGAACAACACCCTCTCAAGCGAAATGGCAATGTAATGGTCAAGGAATGGAATGGTTAAAAGTAGTTGATGTCCATAATGTGCAGAACCAGAATTTCAGCAAACTTTAACAATTAAACTGTATTAAATCAGGAGGTTCTAGAAAGTGTGGCCATATTCGTTGGAAAGTTTTATGAGTCTACTTTAAGGGGAAAAAAACGGTTCGTCATTTCGATCTTTGTGGAGCGAGAAAACACATTTTTCGTACGAGGTATCTATGCTGTCTGCACACAGCTTCAACAAACTTTTTTTCATCTTCATTTTGTTCTTTTCCCTCAATTTCTTCTCCAATGGACGAGGCTGGAAGTTCATCATCCATAGTTGCGAATAAATTTCAGATCATCTCTTAGTTTTGAATAAGTTCTATGTGTTTTGTCCCAACTTTTCACATTTCTCAAGTTCATGGTTCAATAGGTTTTTTCTATTATGAAATATGATGCATTAGGTTCTGTTACCTCTTTCTTTTTCTTTGAGATAACATCCCCTTATATATAAAAAAAAGATAACATCACCTCTATCTTTGTTCCTACGGTTTTCAGGCCATATGCCTTGGGAGTTAGGAATCAAAAAGAAAAAGAAATGTAATCTTGGGATTTTTTCAGAACTACACCTTAGAACCACTTCAAATCCTCTATTTATTGGAACGAGTTTGAGCAGCTTCTGTGCATGAGTTTGCTGGAGTTGGGAGGCTGTTTGGGCAGCCTAAAGCCTGCTATAATTAGGCGTGAGATAGGGGTTATTGCAAGGAGGTTGGTTGTTAACTGGTTTGCTATTTTGCAAGGGAAAATTCTGTTCTAACCAAATTGTTCACGGCTGAGTTTATGTAATAGTTTGGAGCAGTTTTAGAGGTGTAATCTGTCCAATTTAAGCTAGGGTTTGGGTAGTAATTTACAAAAGAAATTTCAGAATTTTGAGCAGATTGTAGGAGGGTTTTGTGGCAGGTTTGAGGCTGTTTTGGGAGAGTTTGGTTCAGCCATAGAGTAGTCCAAAAAGCTGGAATAGATTCGTGATTCAAGCTTCCGTGATTCACATCAAGTGGTATCGTGAGCACGGTTTTCGTTAATTTTATTCGCGATATGGTCATGGAAATCAATGAGCAGCTGAAAGAATGTTCAAAAGCACATGGGCTGATTCAAGAGCGTTGCCTGGATACCTGTGGATCTGGGGAAGTCGCATCAATGGCGTGTCTACCATCCTCGATTGAAAACCGACAGGCCCAATCATGGTACACCCCTTTCCTTACGATCCGTATGGCCTCCAAGAGGACGCAAGTTTAAGGGTAACACGGCAGCCCTCATATCATTTGGGCGAGTAGGGAGTTACAAGGAGGAAGTCATGTGTAGTACCGATGGATATCTACACGCCCCGCTAGGACGCCCTTGCGCTTTGATAGGTGTGTGATGATCATGGCCGAGAGAATACGTATGTGGTGGAAAAGGAGGGAAGAAGTTCAGGTTAAAGTCGTTTCCCACTCTAAGAGACAAAGAAGATCCACCCGAGGCATAACCAAGTTGAAAAGAAGGGATCATAAAAC